>VDFB02321896.1:0-179419 GCA_007258455.2 Sequoia sempervirens
TTACCCACAATAGAAAAGAAATAAGACGAATATATCGAAAATACCAAGTAAAATATCTTTAATATGTAAAAATGAAATTAATACTAATTTAATAGCCTACCATTGAACATTTCTTAAAATTTACTAGTTAATCGCCATGATAAAATTTACTAGCAATATTGCTGTAAAACTGCAAGACATGTTCATGTGACTATGCCATTCATATATTTTTCTATGTTAGTATCATTTTGCAAATAACAGACAGAAATTTCCAATTTCAGTGAAGTCAGCATATGGATGTGTATACGCTCTTCGCATAGAAGAATATTTTTTCCTAAAACACTTTTATCTTCAGTAATGTCTGAAAATTAAGATTATTTTTCTCATCAAGCTTTTGTATCATTTAATTTGCAGATTGGATGATGCAGTATTATATTTTAAAGAACATTTTCTTTTGGGATTTTATTCGGCTCAAACAATTTGAAGAATTTCCTGAAGGATCCACCTCATAAACAGCTATATTGCAAATGGGAAATAACCTTACCAGCCAGTGATACTGCAATCATGTACCACAGCTATGTAAACTGAATATGCAGAAATTCAAACTTAATCAGTAACTCAAGCTCTTCACCTTGTTGGAATGAAATATATCTACACCACAGAAACATATAAATCACCGACTCTTTGTACAGATACCAATTTCAAAACAGGAATGAGGCATAAAAACTTAGGAAAATTTAAGTTTAGCAGTTGTATTTCCTGCTCTCAAAGCAGGAATAATGCATAAAACCTTTCAAAAGTTGAAGATTGGCATTTGTATTTCCTTGCCTTTTTCATTTTTTCTTGGTTAGTGAGATAACAAACGGCTATCCTTTGGGATCCTGAAAGACTCAAACACATCACCATAGGTGCTTAAACTAAAGTTACAGATTTACCCTTGTGCACATTTCAAGTAAGTTTTTTTATTTATGAGGTAACAAATCAGGACTTTGTCCCAGATCTTGAAAGGCCTAAATACAGAAACATAGGTGTCCAATCTAGGGGTAAACGTACACCCTTTTGGACACTTTTAGTGCTAATTGTACAAATACAAACAGTTGAGTGAAGAATACATGATAGCAAAATAAATAAATATCCAGAATATAGTTCAGTGATATCCTTAGGTCAACGAGGATGGTAATACGTACTTGGAGACTGGAGTCTAGACCACAAATCGTAGCTAGGACTTACAAGTTCAGACTGATGAGAGAAAACCTGTGGAACTGAATTGTATTGAACAGTAGGCTCTGGAAGCTTAAACTCGTCGATGATAACTGACTGTAGAAACGAAGGGTGCATGAATGAAGTGGTATTTCCATAGGCTGTTGCTACTCTTGGAGATGCAGGAAGGGAGTAAGGAAACCGGCTGCCGTACGTTCCTTGTTTCGTAGTCTCACAAGAATTGGAATTACCCACTTCATTATAGGTAACAATCTCACTGGCGGAAGACAAAATGGTAGGTGCGCTCTGTAAACAGGAGATTGCCGGTGTAGCCACTGAAGAGCAAATCTGGTCCTCCTTATGACCTGCTATTATTAAATTTGAATCTTTGTCATGTGTTTCTGGATCGGCACTTTCTGGTGTTGTAGGGGATTGAAGAATGTTTTGTTGATTATCGCTGTTTTGAGGGTTCCACCATATGTCCCCATATTCGGCGAGGGGCCTGTGTGTGCGAGGATCTATGCCCTGGCTAATAAGCTTTTTACTCAGGTGAATGTTCCAGTAGTTTTTTATATCATTATCAGTCCTTCCTGGTATACGTCCCGCGATCAAAGACCATCTGAAATCAGTTGGGACACAAAATTGTTTCATATTCTTTTGTTTGCAATCTGATTTTATGGTAAAAGGGTTTCATTTACAATTAAGAAAAATAATATTTCGAGTGGAATGAAGTTCACCTGTTTCCGAGAAGTCGATGGAGCCTGAGAATTAAATCTTCTTCGTCAGGTAAGATATGTCCTCGTTTGACGTCAGGTTTAAGATAATTTAACCACCGCATTCTACAGCTCTTCCCAGATCGAAGCAAACCTGAAACGAATGAACATATGCTAAATAAACATAAAAGCAAACCCCTAACCCTAAAATGGAAATGCATCTGTGAGAAGAAAGCATAACCCTAGCCCTAATTCTAGGAGCATGAAGTATGATTGTTAAATATTTATTGGAAAAACAAAACAAAACCTGCTTTCTTGGAAAGAGATCTCCAGCGGCCTTCGCCATGAGCCTGGATATAATTTGTTAAACGGAGATCTTCTTCTGGTGTCCATGGACCTCTCTTAAGTCCCACTTTTCCACAGGAAGGAGTCCGTCCCATGTAAATCTTTTTAGTTTGTACACAAATCCACACAAAACAAACCTAGCTTTTCACGATCGTCAAGCTTCTCACAGATAGTTAAGAGATACAGAAAGCTTTCGAGGCGAATAACCGTGCTACCAGCAGTAAGATTTTTATGTAAAGAGTTTCAGTAATATAAAACGCGTTTCCAGATCCTTATCTTTTCTCGAAGGCGGCTAGCGTGGTACATTCATTGGATCTGAACAAGTCAAGGGAAACTGACCACTGGCACTAGATCGTCCATTTATTAGACTCACCTTACACAACGACGACCAAGATATTTTAGTCGAGGAATCTGATTACAATAAGCACGCCTTTAGGAATATAGGCCTTTGCGGGTTTCCTCGATTCTTAAAAATTAAAACGAAGGAAGGATATTTTTTAATTTTAATTTTTGGCTTATATTATTTTATTTAAAAAAAATACTTTGTAGCATATCGTTTAATTAATGTTTAGTTCTTGGAATCTAGATACTTAGATAAATGAAAGACAAAATAAATAGTTAGAAAAAATTGAGATATGAGAGAGATAGATTGAAAAGATAGAAACAACATAAAGAGGTTGAGATGAGCAAGGTTAGGATAAATCAAAGGAAGGGAAAATACTTGTGATAAGAAAGAAAACTAATCAATGGAAATAAAATCAACAAAAGATGAGTAAAAAACAACCAACTTACAAAAATAAATAATGTTCCAAGCATTCACAAGGGATAAAGTTATAATCTAAAATAAGAAACAAATCATTAAACAAATAAGAAGTCACAAGATAGTGTAGAAGATATAAACCTTCCAAGATACCTTTCAAGATAGCAACAAATCCATGCTAAATAAACTAAAAGAGACCCATACAAAAGCCTCTTGAAGTCAATCCAAACATAATAAATAAATATCACATTCTTGAATGAAAGATGGATCTAAAAGAACTATACAATTATTTCAAATGACAAGAAAAAGATCTCACCACTACTTTTCAAAATTCTCCCAACCAAAGAGGAGATAATACCTTTATATTACTAATGAAGGATAAGGGAAAAAATCAGCTTCCAAAAATAAATAATGCTTCAAGCATTTGCAAGGGATAAAGTTATGATCCAAAATAGGGAAGAGATAATTAACCAAAGAAAATGTCACAAGATATTGTATAAGATAAAACTCTTCGAGGAGACCTTTCAAGATAGCAACAAATTCATATTAAATAAATTGAAAGAGACTCCTCACATAACCCCTTTCTAGTCAATCCAAACTTAATAAAGAAATGTTTCATTATTGAGTGAAAGATGGATGCACAAAACACTCTAAAATCATTGCAAATGATGTAGAAATCTACAAACACACTCACTACTATTGAAAAAAGCAACCTTACTACCCTTTAAAAAAATGCCCCCAACCAAAGAGGAGATAGTACCTTTATTTTACCAATAAGGGATGAGGAAAAAAGTAGAACCAACCCTTCCGTTTTAGTAGTATTGCTCAAATTATAACTTGAAAACTAGGTTCCTAGAGTAACCACTTGGTCTTTATTACTGCTATGAATTGTCCCTCCTCTAAAGAGGCCAAGTTTGTTTTTAGAAGTTCTATTGAAGAGGTTTAATTTAGGAGGACAGTTGCAAAGTCAACATTATCTAGGACATGGATCCACATTTGTCATTTAATCTATATTATGAGAATGGTTCTAGTAAGGATTAATCTAAATAAGTTGATTGGTAATATGCTTCAATTTGAGATGAAACTTATATTCAAAACAGGAAAAAATAAACATCAAGACAATATTTTAAAAGAAAATGTAAAATTTAAATATAAAATTGAACATCAAAATAATATATTAACAAAAACGTGAAAATTAAATATAAAAACAAAAAGATAAAAGCATGAAATATCTTTAAAAATACTAATATTAAATTTAATTATAAGAAGGCTATCTATGGATAAAGTCTATATACTGAACTGTAAATGTTGCCAGAAATGGTTGATGGAGGATGAAAATTATATACTCAACATTGCAGGACAGTTCAGTTTTTTCCCTTTTTATTAAAAAAATAGAAATTCTATCACCGAAATAGAAGTCATATAAAAAGACGCATCATGGATACGTTCAAATTAATATATTTTAGCTAAATGACAGAAATATTCTTTCGTCTAATGTTGGAAACATAGAAATAATGAGTATTTAAAGAAAGTTGGTCATCAATCAGGTGTCAATTAACTAAATTGATGCATAATAATTGATTTTATTTAATTTCTTATCAACCCATCCTACTCAAATTCAACGCCCTGTCGGGTCGCTGAAAGGACAAATAATCCTACCATTCAATGCCAAATTTCCACCTTACCAGTTGCTTTGCATGCGCGCTACCTACCACACCAAAACCATGGACTAAATATCAATATATGGATTTAATCTCTTTTTTCTCCAAGCTGACAGTCATCCAGTTCATATTTGGCCTATTTTCTTCGTATGCTTCCAGTTTGGAAGTTCTGCTCAGTGAATCTACTTAGTTCCAGAAAAAAACGAATCTTATTATAAAAGGGCGTTGGACGAGCTTCGATCAACATGCTCTGGGTGACACATTATTTATGAATTATAAGATAGTCATGCTCCCAGTTGTAATGGGTATCTGTTGCATTGTATTATGGGACTGGATATTAGGAAAACTTGAGGATTTGTCACAAGTAAGTTTGTGTAGATTTGCTCTTGGTTTTGTTTTATTAGATATGCATTCTAAAGGTATGAGCTCTGAGTTTCCAAATTATAAAATAGTTATGCTCCCAGTTGTATTGTGTATATCTTGAAAGCTCCAGAATTTTGAATTTGTCACAAGTTCGTTCATATAGGCTTGCTATTAATTTTGTTTAATTAAGGGTTTATGTAGAATTGCTTTTGATTTGCCACAAGTCAGTTCATCTAGACTTGCTTTTGGTTTTGTTGTTCTTGATTCACCACAAGTAAGCTTAGGCAAACTTGTTTCTGGTTTTGATCTTGATTTAATATGATTTTATTTGCAGTTAAGTGGTAATAATATATTAGTTGTTCTTTGTTGTATATTATTTTTTATATTTTTTTAGAACAATTTAAAAAATGGATAACAATTCATTATATGAAGGGTTTCATTCTATAGTGTAATTGTTAAGATGTGGTATTGTAGAGTTCAAATTTCCATTGTGATCATAGGCACCTATGCCTTCATTGATCTAATGTGTTTGTAGGCTTATAGACTTGTATTGCAACATTATGTGTTGTTCTCGCTGATCTGGTTTGTTTATTATTATTTTAAAATAGTATAGAGTTAGCTTGCATTTATTGATTATTATTATTATTCATTGATGTAAATGAATATATTATGGCTTTTCATTATGTGTATTTGTATTGTAAGATAATTGGTATTGGGATGTAAATGGACATTTGTTTTATGATTTTTTAAAGATTTTATGTATTAATATTTTTAATAAGTAATTCTATAGTTCATAGTTTTTAAATTGAATGGCTTTTACATAAATTAAGTACAATTTTTTTTTTTTAATTTGTAATTTTAAAAAAAAAAAATAATTATTTTTACACTTTTTCAAATATTAATCTTTTATCTAAAACTCTTTGTTCTTTTTAATGATGAATAAAAAGTATAATTTAAAATATTGAAAAATTGAATAATTTTACACCATTTATTTAAAACTATTCAATTTAAAAAATAATTATAATGACAATATAAAAATAAATGATTTTTAAATATTAAATTATTATAAGTAGAATTTACATTACTAATTATTATATTAATTAATTTGATTTTAACTCGACATTTAAATTCAAAACAATTTCAGAATAAAAAAGTGACAGGTTAGCTTTTTGCAGAAGTTTGCTAAGGTAGGCGACTTAATAAAATATTCTTCTAGAAGAAAAAATCATCCACCACTACTTCTAACTAAAAGGATGGAACATGAAAATATGATTTCAAAAGTGACGGGCTTTATTTAAAAACCAAAACTAGCACCACTTTCTTTGTTATTTTTTAAATTTTTCCTATCCATCTTTTAGTTGCGAATTTTGTTGGAAAATAGAAAATAACAATATTTTTTATTTTCATTGTATTCAATTATTTTTATATATAAAAATAAAAATTAGATATTTTAAATTTGATTTTTAAAAAAATTCTTCATAAATCTTATTTTTATTTAAATGAGTTTTAAATTTCAAAAGATAAAAAAATAGTTAGAGGTTGATAAAGAAATAATACAATCTCACATATTTCTTAATACTTTTTTTTTTTAATTCATAATAATATTATAAATTTCACAATCTAAAACTTTAATTAGAATTTGGTAAAGAAATTACATATTTTAACATATTTATTAATTTTTTTTTATAATTTGGAATGGAGCATCACCCTAACATGCATTTTTCAAATTTTCATCTTTGAAATCATCAAAAACCTTCCCTACCATAGTTTCAGGGTGATTCATGGCCTATGGATGTGGAAAAAGGCACTCCAAAGCCAAGGCAGAAAAGATCTCAGTAGTCTTTCTAAGATGGAAGTTGTGGTCATGACCTGCAACAGTCCTTAAGAGGTCATTATGTGAAATTCACACATGGGTGGTCTATAATCTTCCTGCTATTTGGTGGGCCTCCCTCATGGTTCCTGCACGTTTCCCTATCCCACTAGTTCCTTGCTACTCTAGCTTCCTCCCAACATGGGTGGCAAGAAAGTATCACCACTTTTCCCAACACTCTACCATTGGGCTCAAAGTCCTCTTGATAGGGCATGTGTGAAATCACAAACCATCATCGTATGGACAAATTCATGCCCCGTCATCAAAGTAGTGGAACATCCAAAGAAACCCACCTCCTAAAGCATTTGACACAAGTTGCACCTTTGTCAGCTCAACTGGTAAATAAAGTGCATATCTCTAAATATTTGTTGCTTCCCTCCATGTCCATCCTCAAAAGCTATGCACTCATAAGTAAGATCTTTAACTCTACCTCATCCACTAATATTCTAGAAGCATGGGTTCATGATCAATGGTCAGAGGCCTCAAAAAATTTCTACATTCATGAGGAAATGGGATACTTTGTTGTCATTTTCAACTTTAAAGTAGACCAATCTAAATCACTCAATGAAAAAGTGTGGTTAAATTTTAATGGACAAGGCTTATACCTCCAACCTTGGATTTTCCATTTCAACCCTAGTTCTGCATTGCTTCAATATATACCATTTTGGGTTCAACTAAAAAACCCACCCCTTGAATACAAGGACCCAAAAATCCTTGAATCCCTAGGTAACTCCATTGGCATCTTCCAAAGCATTGTTTTAGAGTTTGCCAAATATTCTTGTAAACCAACTAGAATTTGTGTCCTCTTGAATGCTAAAAAGCCTCTCCCCAAATCCTTGGCCATCCACTCCAAGAGAGGAGTCTGGAAACAACAGATTAAATAGGTGAATCCACTTTCTTTTTGTTCTAGTCATTCCCTTGCCCATCCAACATCACAATGCCCTGCAAAAATTTGTCTTTGTGAGTCTCTAGCTTCTTATGACATTGCTCATGGTCCTCCTAAAATAGTTATCATTGCAAGCTTCTTCCCTGGGAAAATGCATAAACCAATCCCCTCAATGACACCTTGTTCCTCATAATTTCCAAACTCCTCCTTCTCTCCCCCTAGTCAAAATGTAGTTGTGAATTCAATGGGTGTGTCAAAGCAGATCAAACAAAAAGGTAATCTGAGTTCTTGTAGGGAACTTTTTCCATTCCACACCAGAGGTTTCTGTTAAGACCTAGATCTAGGACCAACAAAGAGGAAACACCATTCAACCAAGTTTTTCCCCCACATGGCTTTAGGCACTATCTTCTCAACTGATATAGTTAACACAACAAATAACAAGAAGCTTGAAGTAGAGGACATCCATGTTAAAGTAGGGAAATTACAAATACTCAACTCTGGCCAAGGCCACACTAGAGAACTGTCTCCATTCAAGAAGTCACCTACTCTTACCACTACCACAAACAAATCCATGAAAGGTGTGTAGGATTTGTAGTTTGTTGTGGAAGATTCTAGGTGAAAAAGTGGTAGTAGTAATACAAAAATTCTTAGCAACTCGGTTAAGGGCGGGTTGTCTAATATGAAAGTTTTGCTAGGAAAAGTATATATAAATGATTCACACTTTTCTCTATTAGACAAAGGCCTTTCTAGGTCCCCCCTCATGATTCAAAGGTCCCACAAAGGTCTCCACTTGTAGGAGAACCATCTAAAACCCCTTCTCAAAATCAATCACCTTTAGCAAATGCTAACAACCATGAAAAAGTTCTACGAAAGGAAAGTAACATAATATTTCAAGAATCCCAAGACAAAATGATAGAAGATTAAAGAGAGAAATGGTAAATCATCTTGTTCTATAAGAAGGCTCTAAATTTATTGATCAATTAGTAGAGGAAGCACTAAACAAGAATTTGGAAAATATTTTTTCCCAAACACTCTCCATTACATGCAATCAATTAGACCATTGTCTCAGATGCAAACCACAACACCCTTGAATAGAGGCATGTCCCCAAAATCTAAGAAAACTCATGAGGAAATAGCTGTTGGGATTTAATCTACATTGGATAAAAAACTTAGACCAAGGAGAGCATGTTGCTCTCCTAGAGACCAATGAAATTCCTATCAAGGAATGTTAGGGGCCTGCATTCCCCTAACAAAGATGCTTGATAAAGCATCATTCAGACTCCTATGAAGGAAATATCATCATGTTGCAAGAAATAAAATTCATTGTTGATCAAGTGCAAGGAGTCCACAGTAAATAGAAGAAGTGGAAATTCTTACATTCTTTGACATAAGAAGCCTTAGGAGGCTTAATTGTGTTATGGAATGATAGAAATACCCAAGTTGAACTAATACTCTCAAAGAAACATTGGATGATCATAAAGGTTACTTCCTTTCACCTATGATTTTGGCTTATTAATATGTATGCACCCACAACAATAGTCAAGAAAAAGATCCTCTAGGACACTATATCCATTACCTATCAAACCTAAAAGATGAAAATGTTCTTTTGGGGGGATATTTCAATGTAATTCTTCACTAGCATGAAAAAAAGGGAGCATAATACCCCCTCCAAAGGTAATGGAAGAATTCTAAGAATTCATATAAGAAAATGATTTATTAGATTGCCTTCCTCAAAAATGGTATATTTACATGGACAAATAGGAAAAAATATTTTTGCTTAAAATCACAGAATGATTGGATAGATTCCTAATTTCTACGAAATGGTCAGTGGAAATAGATCCTATTGAGTCATCTATCATTCCATTCTTTGGCTCAGATCACTTCCCCATACAATTGGCCCTATCTTCACAAACACCACAACCTAAGTCATCCTTCAAGTTTCAAGAAATGTAGCATAGAGACCCCCATTTCCTACCTCAACTCAAGACTATCTAGGAAAACACACCCTTTATTGCTAGATCCTCAATGTTTCAGTTAGCAAAAAAGTTAACATATATCAAAGCTTGGAATGTGTAGCACTTTAGGAACATTATTCACAAAAAATGGCACTTTAGGATCATATCATTAGAAGTGGTATGAACAACACCACTTTCAAGTTGCATAGAAAACTATAATCAAAACTAGAAGAAATCTTGACAAGAGAAGAAATATATTGGTGTAGCGTAGAAAAAAGTAACCCTTTTTCACACTTAATTTGGGAATGAATGATTATTAATAAAATGGAATTAATGATTCCTTATTTAGGGTGTTGTAAAGTGTAACTTTACACTTTCACACTAATATAAGGCTTTATTAATTAATTGAGGTTAAATTAAATTTAATTGGCCCCTTAAATTCAAATCCAAGCCTAATTTATTGCATTTTTTTGATGGATAAAGCTCGACACTCACTAATAATATTTCATTACACTTAATTTTTCAAGGAATGTGTCCTAGCCTAGTGACCTAGGACCCATTCGCCACCTAGTAAATGGGTTCTCACTAGGTCCTATGACCCCCTTTTGGCATCATATATCAGAATCCCCAAAACATGTCCTAGTTATGTATGTTAGGACCCATTTTCCCTATGGCGAATGGGTCCTCACCAACTTAGGACACCCCCCTTGCGATGTGTTTTTGGAGGTATTTTAATAATTTCAAATCCTAGATCTAGTGTTAGCTTGTGTTATTTGAATTTTGGGATTTAATCTTAAGTTAAGTATAAATACAAGTCTATTTCACCTAGTTTCACCTAGAATTTTTATGAGCAATCAAGAGTATTTTCACAAGAGCATTTCAAGAGCTTTCCAAGAGCATTCAAGGGAAGATTATTAAAGTCATAGTGCATCATGCATTTTGTTGAGCTAATGTGTTGATGTAGTATTTTAGATCCAATTCAAGCATATTCAAGGTGTTATTTCTAATCAAGTGTTGTGATCAAGATCTACATTCATTGAGGCTACTTCATGATAGATTGTTGATTTGTACTCCAAGGTTTAATTGAGGATTGGTTAGTTGTGGAATTACATTGTTCATTCATAATTCATTTATGCATTGTTTCAATTCAAGGTTTAATTACCAAAATGGGGTTTGAGCAAGGTAAACCCCTATTCCCTAACAAAAAATATTTTTCTCCTCCTTGATTTGTGATTGTAGGTTTTAGTTGAAGATCAAGTGGAGAACAAAAGTTGCAAAAGTTGTCAAAGTTACAAAGTTGTAAATATTGTCATCTTTCTTGCAAGATCACGAAAACTAAGCTATATAATTTATTTCTGGCTTTCGAGAGATGAAAACCTAGGATCTAGGAGTGTATACATTAAAGAATAGGACGTAGAAATTTATTTTCTAGAACCCTAGTAGGGACCTATTCACGACTGGGCGAATGAGTCCTCAGTGAGGCCTGAAAAAGCACATTCTACAATAGGTACACATCATTTTAGCATCTTAAAATATACCTTTTTACTATTATATCAATTAGGTTTGTTTTATGATTTTCTTCTATGCATAATTGAATGAAATAACTAGTGAAAAAGTGTGATGCCTCATTTTGTTAATCCATTTTCATGCACCCCGTTTTCCCTACATTTCATTTTGGTGAACCCGACTTCTTGAGCATTATAATTTTCTGATTTTGGAGTCTCTTTTCATCATATATTACATCTTGCATTCATTTTCATTGAGTTAGATCTCATTTATGGTGTCTTAGTTTGCATTCAAATTTGCATCGCATATAGAGTTTTAGGATTGCATTGGTTGCATTATTTAAATTTGAAAAATACAAAAGAATCAACCATTTTGTATATCATCTTGCATCACATAAAATTGCATTTGAAAATCAAAACAAAATTGCATATCAAACTAGGTGTTTTAGGTCATCATCTTGTCATAATTTACACTCAAATTTCACATTGCATTTACAAAAATCTGAACCTAAAACTTACTGTAGTAGACCTAAATTTGAAAATCATTAGAAAAGGCTTAAAAATATGTAAAAATCAGTTTCAAAAACCTAATCTAGGATCCATTCTCCATAGGACGAATAAGTCCCTATTAGGGATACCAGGGTAGCATGTTTTCAAAGTTCATAAGCTTCAATATCATATTTAGAGTTTTCTAGAAAAGCATACCAGGACCCATTCACCACTGGGTGAATGAGTCCTTGGAGGCCTATAAAAATCAACTTTTCTGAGCTTTCTGGTGATTTTTTTTACTTCCTAGGCTTGTTTATAACTTGCTATATTAGTATGGAAAGTTTCAAGAATTTTTCCATTTAGTGGTCATTTTTAAAACGTTTCGAAAATTAGTTCAGTATTAAAAAATTTCAGACTTGTAGGACATTTTTTTTATATTTCAGAAGCATTGCATAAGTTAGATAGCTTATTTTTTCATGTTAGAATGTTTTATTTTCAAGCATTTAATGTTCATAGAGTATCACATGGCTTGTATGATTGTATTTTCCCTATTCATGGGTATAATCTAGGAAAACAAAATAAAACCTTGGACAAGCATGTTGGCTACCCTCCTAGTATCTATCAGATTTGTAAGAATTTCATAACACAAGAGGATGCAAGAATAGATAATCATGACAATCATAATTGTTCTTCTCCTAATACCTCTCTGATTAGTGACAGAGGTATATTTGTGAAAGAAGATACAATAATTGAGAATCATGAAAGTCTTGTTTGTCCCTCTGATCCTCCCCCTTGGGAAGATATTAAGAAACAAGAATATGAGATCATTGAAACATTTCTTAACACCTCCCCTACTTGTGAGAATTCTTTACTAAAAGGGGATACAATCATGAATGATCATGAAAAACACATTTTTGAAGAGGATATGTTGGTGTTAAGAGATCCAATGATTGAGAGTTCTAGCATTATTTCTCTCTTTCCTAATGTCCCTAACATTTGGAGAGGTCTATTCGAACAAAAGGATCTAATCATTAGTAAGCTTTGAAACTCATAATTATTCTTCTCTTGATGCCTCCCCTATTTGTGATGAAGATACTTTACAAAATCTAACCATGGAATGTGACGAGCCTCTAGTTTTCTCCTCTCCTAAAAGCTCTCCTACTAGAGTAGATATTATGGCACAAGAGAATGAGAGCTTAGAAAACAAGGATGAAATCATGGACAATCATAATAGTCAAATTTGGCCTTCTCCTAATATCTCTACTATTTGTGAAGAAAATATTTTGATGTTAGAAGATCCAATTGATGAGTCATGAGAATCTTATTTGAATCTCTTCCCCTAGGGAAAAAATTATTGAACAAGTGAATGCCATCATTAATAAGCAAGAAAATGCAACCATTGATATCTCCCTTACTTTTGATGAATTCACTTTAGAAGAACCAACCTTTGAATGTCATGAACATCTAGTTTTTAGTTCTCCTAAAAACTCTCCTACTAGGGAGGATATCATGGTGCAATAAAATGATATCATTGACACATCTTTCAAACAATAGTGATATGGCTTCCTTAGATGAAGAGGATGAAGTGACATTAGACTCCCCTTCACTAAGAGATCATGAAAATAAGGATAAGTTTGCTTAGGTTATATGGACATTATAACTCCCTTGAGACATCTTACAAATCCTTTAATTATTCCACCTCCCAAGGCTAAACTCATCATTTATCCACCCTAACAACAACCACAAGTTCAAAATAAACCTGTGCTTATATTGTAACCACCTAAAATGCAACTTGATAATGATAATGTTTTACAACAATCGAGTTACAATACCATTGCGCATATATATGACAAATTGTATACAATCAAGGCCGACCCTAAACCTTAAAGTTGTTTGCATACCAAGAAAGAAAAAGAAAAGCATATTAAAGTGTAGTGTAGGAAAATGCATACCCTTGCATTTTCAAACTTGTTTGGGCCCACCTTGCTTTATTTATGCTTCTTTATGGCTTAATTGGTCCTATTTTGTGTCCACAAGCCCTATGAATTACATCTTTTTCTGGTTAATCCTTACATTCTCTAATGCATAAATGATAATTTAATGACTCCATCAATGTGTCCCTGATTTTTGGGTCGGGACTAAAATGCCACCTAGGGAATCTTTGTCCCCCAAGGCTCTCGGGACCCTGATTTTGAGGTATCCTGATTGGGCCCCTTTTTGGTGTATGTGCCCCAAGTTTTTAGGACTTGGGGCTAAGATGCCACCTAGGGAATCTTAGTCCTCCTTGAGTCATTTTTGGGATTTAATTTCAAATTCTGGTGGGATTTAGCATCCTTTATTTAATGAATTCATATGTTGGCTTGGTTTGATGTAATTTCAAGATATTAAGCATAGATAAGTATAAATACAAGGTTCCTTCTCTCATTTTTCATCCTAAGCAAACTATCAAAAATTCAAGCATCCAAGTCTTTTTGTGAGAGCATTCAAGAGAAGATTTATCAATCATTTTGAGCCATTTCAAGATTCAAACATCATATCAAAGAGTTTTCTTACATCAAGTGTGTTGTTGTGCTAACATTTGTGATGTAGGGTTTTGATTCAAGCAAGCAATTCAAGTCCTATATTTCAAACATTCAAGATCTATATGCATTTCAACCATTGCACACAAGTTTGCAGACTTTATAAGGGTTTGGTGAGTTGTAGCATTGCATGTTCATTCACCATTTCCTTCATTATTTCTATTTAATTTCAAGGTTTAATTACCAACAAGGGGTTTGACCAAGGAAAACCCCCATTCACTACCAAACAACAAGTTTTTCCATCTTGCATATTTGTGATTGAAGATTTAGGTTGAAGACTTGAAGATCACTTGGAGTGCAAAGTTGTAAAAGTTGTAAAGTTGAATTACAAAGTTGTCATCTTCACGAAAACTCACCTACAAGTTGAATCTAGAAGTTTTAGAACCTGAGATTGGAAAAGAAGAAAGTGCAAACCTTGGAGCTCAGGATCCTGTTCAAATTTTGTAGAAATTCAAAACAAGAGTAATATGCCATCTTGAGCATCTTAGTCCTTCTGAGAAATTCTTTTAGACATTCATTCAAATCCAATTCCGATAATTGAAGAGGGACTAATACGCCGTCCTGAGCGTCTTAGTCCTCCACAACACTTTTTGGTAGCTTCTTTACATTTCTAGAATCCTCATAGCATCTCCAGACTTCCCAAGTACACACATACTATCTTACTATTGAATAATTTCATTATTTGCACCTCTCATTTAGCTTACATTTCTAATTTTAGGTCATTTGCATATCACATTGTGTTTTCCAACATTCTATTTCCAAGCATTTGCTTAGTGGTGAATCCCTTAGAACTCAAAGAACCCCCTCCTAGGTCCTTCCTAATTGAGATTTGACTCACCTTGTAAGGTTGTTAGTCAATCCAATTGGGACTCCTAGGACATTAGTGAATGATTAGTGGAAAAAGTGTGATATCTTTAGGTATCCATTTTTCTTCTCATTATTTGGGTGAACCCAATTCTTTTGAGCATTCATTTCATTTCGTATTTGGAGTCTATTAAAGTCCTTAGATCTAGATTGCATTCATTTTTGCATTTGCATCTTGCATAAGAATGTTTCTAAATGCAATGAAGATGAAGAACAATGCACTTTTTACTTTCTTGCATCATTTCATTTGATTAAAAAAAATGAAAAGTTCATTGTTCTTCATCTTCATTGCATTTAGAAACATTCTTATTGCATTCAAAAGTTAAAAAAATTTCATTCCATATTGCATTCAATTGCTTGTTCCTAGTTACATTTTCTTGCACATATTTGCACATTTTTTTGTTTATGAGCATTAGTATCTTGCATAGGCAATCTGTAAACACCATTGACATTCCAGAATTCAATTTTTTTCTACAAAGAACCTCTACTAGGACTAAAATTCCCTTCCTAGCATCTTAGTCCCTCTCAGGATTTTTTCTTCAGAAATCTCTCTCTATCGTTTCTTGTCTATTTCAGCCTCTGGAACTTCAGAATCTCCCTAGGAGGACCAAGATGCCCTTCCTGGCATCTTAATCCCTATTGAATTTGATTCTCCATTTTTTAGGATCTGAAATTACCTTTCTATGTTTCTGTGGTTTGCCTTTTGATTTCTGTTTTAGTTTCCAGATTTGTTTTTATTCTAATTTCTTTTATTTCAAGTGCATTTTTTCAATCTTGGATCATGGATATGTGCTTTCAAAAATTGTTGGTGTCCTTGAAATATTTGGTAGATGTGTCAAATTGTTCCTTTGGTAATGACCCTAACGAAATTGAACTCACTCATGCTCACTCAAGTCCTAATGCATGTCCTCTTCGTGATGTTGACATCATTGGAGAAGATGATGACAAATGAATAAGTTCCTAAATGATTTTCTTGACAACCTTGAAGCTAATACAACTTTCTATCCCTCCATAAAACAACCAAATCCTCCCACAATACCACCTCTTGAGATGTTTGGTTACTTACATCCTAAAACTAAAGCAAAATTTGAACGTAAGTTCCCTATAACAGGAAAACCTAGCTCCTCTAAACAAGTAAATACTCAATCCTATTATGATAACAGAGTAACAAACACTCTAATCAACCTTGAAGAAACATATGGAAAATGATTCACCATAAAGAGAAAAAAAGGATGTGACACAACAAGTGAACATGAAATTCATCAACTCTTAGAGAAAAAACCAACCGATGAAAACATAAAGGAATTAGGATACCAAGATCCCTCCCATAATGAAAATCCTTGTAGAGAATATCTAAGACTTTGAAGTGATGGCATGGTGATCTTTGTTTGTCCCCCTGATGTGAATATCCTTCTTCTTAAAGAACAACCAATAGATCATAAGAATAACAAGGATAAAGATATGATAATCTCAGGACCTCCTACCCTAATCCCATCCAAAGAAGTTGGTGAATCTAGCAAACGTAAAGGACCATATAAATTACAAAAGCTACAAACTCTGTCCACCACCTGAAAGTGAAAGAAAACTAGAACTATTTCTTAACAAAGGATTTATAACATTACCAACTATGAATAGATTAGTTCTTTATCCTAAAGATGCAAAAGTACCACATTGTTCATATCACTACACTCTTAGACATAGTACCGATGAGTATCGTGGATTCAAGTTAATATTGCAAAAAATTCACTTTGATGGAAACAATTTCCATCAAGTGATTACATAGCTTATCTTTCTTTGCCTTCCTTATCATGTAATAGTTGTAGAACACTCTATTTTCACTATTACATGATCTTTCTCATCATCTGCCTCGACCCATTCTTGTCTTTCACTAAATGGGGATAGGAATAGATGGCCTTGTCATAGTAAGGAATTTTCTATTGTCCCTTAGGTTCATTATCTACCTTCTGCTTATATAGATTGAGATTGGGGAGGCAAATGACTTGCTTTAGGTTGACTCACCAGTGCCTTACTATTCTTTTTCATTTTCATTTTTTTTTGCTTACATGTGCGTAACGTGATCCCCTGTGATATTATGTTTGATGTTTCTCTCTCTATGTGCATTCCTTTATTTGTACCTTCATTCTTCTATATGTCATATAATTTTTCCTTTTGATTGATCTTATCTCTTTAATTTCATTTTGGTTTCTTGTGTTTTGCTTTTGGGGATGATGCAAGGCATTAAGACATTCATGTCTCCTTTATGTTGACCCAAAATATTTTTCATTATCTTTTCTTTTCCTTTCATTTTGCTTCTCATTTGTCTTGTGTTTTCCTTTTGGTAATGATGCAAGGCGGAAAGACACACTATGTCTCTTCCATGTTGACCCAAAAGGCTTTCTTTTTTTTTCTTTGTTTTCACTCTTTTTGTGTCATTCTTCCAGTTCTATGTGTATTTGGGGAATGGTGATAGTTCTGATATTTCTAAAAACATTACAGCACAGAACATGCTAACCCCAAATCCATATATCCCTTATGTGTTTGGTGTTTTCATTTTGGGGGAAACCCCTTTCTTTTCCTTTTCTCTCGCATGGTGTAGCCTTACTCGGAAACATATGACTTTGCATAGGGCTTTCCAAGTTGGCTCTCACGTCTTCCTTCTTGTTTGCATTTTCATTTGTTACTTTAAAGTAATTGCTCATAGCATGGTGTTAGCAATTTCTTTAAAATGGGGGCATACAAATTAGAATTATTTTAGAATGATTTTACTTGCATTTTTTTTCCTTTTCATGTTCTTTGATGTGATTTTATTATTTCACATGACATGTTTTCCTTTTTGTGGTGGCATTGGGAGTAATTTCCTTCAAGAGTGTGATATATCTTAGTATATTATGTTCCCCTTAGTGGTGATGCAACACACTATATCCCTTAAGTGGTGAATCTTTTATTCTTTGATTAGTCTTCTCTTGGAGATATTAGGAATGATGTCCCCTAAGAGTTAGACCTCACATGAACTAAGAAAAATCCCTTTGATCATCCCTCTTTCTTGTTGCATTTTTCTACCTTATTAAAGTCATGGAAGTATGGCTTTGATATGGTCCCCTGGGGCTCATCTAGTGAACACTTAGCTTCACTAGCCTATGTGAGCATGCATTTTTGTACCTTATTAAAGTCATGGAGGTATGACTTTAATATGGTCCCCTAGGGCTCACCTAGTGAACACCTAGCTTCACTAGCCCGTGTGAGCACACGTTTTTGTACCTTATTAAATTCATGGAGGCGTGGCTTTAATATGGTCCCCTGGGGCTCACCTAGTGAACACATAGCTTCACTAGCCTATGTGAGCATGCATTTTTGTATCTTATTAAAGTCATGGAGGTATGGCTTTAATATGGTCCCTTGGGGCTCACCTAGTGGACAACTAGCTCCCACTATCCCTCATGAGTGTGTGTTTTGTTTTCATAGTGGACATTGTGTTCCACTTGTAAACATCTTTTTGGACAAATATCCTAGACCCGATCCACAGTGTTGGATGGCTAGTCAAAGCTTGATCTGTTGTAGTTTTTCTTTTTTCTTTTTCCTTTTTCTTGTCTTTGATGGTGTATGTTTGTGATCTAGTTATGGCTTCATTTATCATCCACAATCGTGTTCCTTTGTGCTTATGTTGGTTTTATCATAGGATCTTGATCTTGGGGGCTTGTCCACCCTCCTAATTATTGTCATCCTATCTTGCTAACATTTGTACATTTGAACCCCTCTTGATTGCATGGTTGGCTACTTTAGTGTGAGTTTGAAGGAAGTTCATCCTCTCACTAAAGTGGGGGCTAAATGTAGTGTAGGAAAATGCATACCCTTACATTTTCACACTTGTTTGGGACCACCTGGCTTTATTTATGCTTCTTTATGGCTTAATTGGTCCTATTTTGTGTCCACAAGCCCTATGAATTACATATTTTTATGGTTAATCCCACCATTCTCCAATGCAAAAATGATAATTTAATGACTCCATTAGTGTGTCCTTGATTTTTTGGCCAAGAATAAAATGCCACCTTGGGTGTCTTTGTCGCCCAAGGCTCTTAGGACCCTGATTTTGAGATATCCTGATTGGGCCCCTTTTTGGTGTTTGTGCCCCAATTTTTTAGGACTTGGGACTAAGATGTCACCTAGGGCATCTTAGTCCTCCTTGAGTCATTTTTGGGATTTAATTTCAAATTCTGGTAGGATTTAGCCTCCTTTATTTAATGAATTCATATGCTAGCTTGGTGTGATGCAATTTTGTGATATTAAGCATAGATAAGTATAATTACAAGGTTTTTCATCCTAAGAAATCTATCAAGCATTCAAGTTTCCAAGTCTTTTGTGAGAGCATTCAAGAGTAGATTTATCAAGCATTTGGAGCCATTTTAAGATTCAAGCATCATATCAAAGAGTTTTCTTGAATCATGTGTGTTGTTGTACTAACATTTGTGTTGTAGGGTTTTGATTCAAGCAAGCAATTCAAGTCCTATCTTTCAATTATTCAAGATCCATATCCATTATAGCCAATGCACACAAGTTTGTGAAATTTATAAGGGTTTGGTGAGTTGTAGCATTTCTTGTTGTTCATTCACCATTTTTTTCATTATTTCTATTTCATTTCAAGGTTTAATTACCAACAAGGGGTTTGACCAAGGAAAACCCCCATTCACTAACAATTTTTTTTTTCCATCTTGCATATTTGTGATTACAGATTTAGGTTGAAGACTTGAAGATCACTTGGAGTGAAAAGTTGTAAAATGTACAAAGTTGCATTACAAAGTAGTCATCTTCACGTAAACTCACTTACAGGCTAAATCTGAAAGTTTCAGAACCTGAGATCGGAAGAGAAGCAAGTGCAGACCTTGGAGCTCAAGATCCTATTCAGAGTTTGCAAAAATTCAAAATGAGACTAATACACCATCTTGGGTGTCTTAGTCCTTCCAAGAAAATTTTTTAGAGATTCCTTCAGATCCAATTCTGACATCCAAAGACTATGTATTTTCCCCAAAAAACAACAACGAGACTAATATGCCATCCTGGGTGTCTTCATCCTTCAGAACACATTTTGGCAGCTTCTTTACATTTCTAGAATCCTCACAACATCTCCAGACTTCCCAGGTACACACATACTATCTTACTATTACATAATTTCATTATTTGCATCTCTTATTTAGCTTACATTTCTAATTTTAGGTCATTTTTCATATCGCATTGTATTTTACAACATTCTATTTTCCAAGCATTTGGTTGGTGGTGAACCCCTTAAAACTCAAAGAACCCACTCCTAGGTCCTTCCTAATTGAGAATTGAATCACCTTGTGAGGTTGTTAGTCAATCCAATTGGGACTCCTAGGACATTAGTGAATGATTAATGGAAAAAGTGTGATATCTTTAGGTATCCATTTTTCTTCTCATCATTTTGGTGAACCCGACTCTTTTGAGCATTTATTTCATTTCTAATTTGGATCATATTAGAGTCCCCAGATCTAGATTGCATTCATTCTTGCATTTGCATCTTGCATTAGTGAAATTAAATTTAGGGTTTCCTATATTTGCATTAGTGAAAGTGCATATAGGTTGCATTTTTACTTTCTTGCATCATTTCATTTCTTTAAAAATTTGAAAAGTGCATTGTTCTTCATCTTCATTGCATTTAGAAACATTATTATTGCATTCAAAAGTGAAAAAAATTGCATTCCATATTGCATTCAATTGGTTGTTCCTAGCTACTTTTTATTGCACTTATTTGTAATTTTTCTATTTTTGAACATCAGTATCTTGCATAGGAAATCTGTAAACACTGTTAAAATTGCAAAATTCCCTTCTTTTTTGCAAAAAATCTCTACTAGGACTAAAATTCCCTTCTTGGTGTCTTAGTCCCTCTCAGGATTTTTGCTTCAAAAATCTCTCTCTGCTATTTGTTGTCAATTTCATCCTCTGGAACTTCACACTCTCACTAGGAGGACCAAGACACCCTTCCTGGCATCTTAGTCCTTGTTTCAAATTTGATTCTCCAATTTTCAAGATTTGAAATTTCCTTTTTGTGTTTATGTGGGCTACCTTCTATTTTATGTTTTAATTTCAAAATTTCTTGTTATTCCAATTTCTTTCATTTCAAGTGCATTTGTTTAATCTTGCATCATGTATATGTGCTTTGGAAAATTGTTGATGTCTTGGAAATCTTTGGTAGATGTGTCAAATTGTGCCTTTGGTAATGACCCTAATGAAATTGAACTCACTCATGCTCACTCAACTCCTAATGCATGTCTTCCTTGTGATGTTGAGATCATTGGAGAAGATGATGACAACATGAATAAGTTCCTAAATAATTGTCTTGACAACCTTGAAGCTAATGCATCTTTCTATCCCTCCATAAAACAACTAGATCCTCCCACAATACTACCTCTTGAGATGTTTGGTTACTTACATCCTGAAACTGAAGCAAAAGTTGAACCTAAGTTCCCTACAACAAGCGAACCTAGCTCCTCTAAACAAGTAATTACTCAACCCTATTATGATAATAGAGTAACAAACACTCCAATCAACCTTGAAGAAACATATGGAAAAAGGCTTCACCATCTTGAGGGAAAAAGGATGTGATGTACAACAAGTGAACATGAAATTCATCAACTCTTAAAGCAAAAACCAACCGATGACAACATAAAGGGATTAGGATACCAAGATCCCTCTCATAATAAAAATCTTCGTAGAGAATATCTAAGACTCCGAAGTGATGGCACGATGATCTTTGATTCTCCCCCTGATGTGAATATCCTTCTTCCTAAAGAACAACTAATACATCATAAGAATAACAAGGATAAAGATAGGATAATCTCAGGACCTCCTACCCTAATCCCATCTAGAGAAGTTGGTGAATCTAGCAAACGCAAAGGACCATATAAGTTACAAAAGATGCAACCTCTCTGTCCACCACCTGAAAGTGAAAGAAAACTACAATTGCTTCTTAATAAAGGATTTATAACATTACCAACTATGAATAGATTAGTTATTTATCCTAAATATGCAAAAGTCTCACATTGTGCATATCACCGCACTCTCAGTCATAGTACCGACAAGTTTCATTCATTCAAGTTAATATTGCAAAACTTTCACTTTGATGGCAATGATTGCCAACAAGTGATTGCATAGCTTATCTTTCTCCACCTTCCTTATCATGTAATAGTTGTAGAATACTCTATTCTCACTATTACATGATCTTTATCATCACCTACCTCGACCCATTCTTGTCTTGCACTCAATGGGGACAAGAAGCAGATTGCCTTGTCCTAGTAAGGCATTTGTTGTTGTGTCTTCAGTTCATTATCTACCTTTCGCTTATATAGACTGAGATTTGGGAGGTGGATGACTTGCTTTAGGTTGACTCGCCTATTCCTTGCTAGTCTTTTGCATTTTTATTTTTTTCTTGCATGTGCATAACATGATGCCTCATGATGTTTTGTTTGATGTTTCTCTCTCTATGTGCATTCCTCTACTTGTACCTTCTTTCTTCTATATGTCGTATACTTTTTCCTTTTGATTGATCTTTTCTCTTTACTTTCATTTTTGTTTCTCATGTTTTGCTTTTGGGGATGACACAAGGAATTGAGACATTCATGTCTCCTTCATGTTGACCCAAAATATTTTTCATTATCATTTTTTTCCTTTCATTTGTCTTGTTTTTTTTTTCATTCATGTCTCCTTCATGTTGACCCAAAAAAATTCTTTTTTTTTCTTTGTTTTCACTCTCTTTGTGTCATTCTTCTAGCTCTATGTGTATTTGGGGAATGATGATAGTTCAAAGCTTTCTAAAAACATTGTAGCATAGAACATACTAACCCCAAATCCATAGATCCCTTATGTGTTTGGTGTTTTCATTTTGGGGGCCACCCCTTTCTTTTCCTTTTCTCTCACATTTTGTAGCCTTACTTAGAAACATATGACTTTGTATAGGGCTTTCCAAGTTGGCTCTCATATCTTCTTGTTTGAATGTTCATTTGCTACTTTAAAGTAATTGCTCATGGCATGGTGTTAGCAATTTCTTTAAAGTGGGGGTATACATTGGCATTGTTTTAGCATGACTTTACTTGCCTTTTTTTTCCTTTTCATGTTCTTTCATGTGATTTTATAATTTCATGTGATGTGTTTTCCTCTTTGTGGTGACATTGGGAGTAATGTGCTTCAAGAGTGTGATCTATCTTAGCATATTATATTCCCCTTAGTGGTGATGCGGCGCACTATATCCCTTAAGTGGTGAATCTTTTATTCTTTGATCAGTCCTCTGTTGGAGACATTAGGAAAGATCCTCAATATCAACACTCTTATGAAAGATCTTTCCAAGACAAATTTAACTTTGGTGCATCTTAAAATGATAGATACTACATGTGGGAATATCTCATTAGATATGCATCAAGCTAACACTTTGTCCACTTAAATTATAATCAATAACATTAGTTACTACTCCTTGCCATTTAATAGTTGTAGGATCATAGCATACTCAGTATTGCATGTTTTACACTCATTGCAAATTATTTCCTTTTTGCAAGGAGCAACATATCTTCATCCTCAAATCATCCTTTCCCTACACTTACTGGGGGAAAGGGGTTAGTTAAAATTTTGCTAGTTTTGGCATGTGTTGTGGTCCCTTTGGCTAGTTTTCCTCCTTCCATATAAACCAAATGAGATTGGGATGTAGAAGACCTACTATAGGTTGACTCGCATGTTCCTTACTAGTTTTTTGATTTTTTTTACATTTTCATGTTTCTTTATGTGATTGTATATGTGTAATGTGATCCCCCCATGCTATTTCATTTGATGTATCTCTCTCTCTCTCTCTTTGTGCATTCCTCTATATGTACCTACATTCCTCTCTATGTCATAAATTTTTTATCCATTTTCATTTGTCTTGTATTTTCCTTTTGGGAATGATGCAGGGTGTTGAGACAATTAGGTCTCTTCCATGTTGTCGCAAAGGATTTTTCTTTGTTTTCACTCTCTTTGTGTCATTCTTCCAATTCTATGAGTATTTGGGGAATGATGACAGTTTTGTACTCTATGACAACATTGTAGAAAAGATATACTAACCCCAGATCCATAAATCCCTTACGTACTTTTGGGGGCAACCCCTTCCTTTTTCCATGATCTGTAGCTCTATTTCAGGAACATATGAATTGACATAGGGATTTTTGATTAAGATCGCATGTCTTGAGATGGAACATTGGCTACTTTAATGTAGTTTCTCTCAACAATGGTGTTAGTAACCACTTTAAAGTGGGGGCATACATCTATATGTTTATCTTTCGATATTTTGCATATTTCATGGTGCGATTTTCTTTTTCATGTGATGTGTCCTTTTCTTGGTAGTGTCAATGGATTTTATGTCCTCCAAGAGTGTGATATTTCTAGGCATATGAATTTCCCTTAGTGGCATGATGTTAAGTGAGACATACCATAAGTGGCAATCTAATAGTCTTGACTTGTCCTCTCTTGGAGACATTAGACATGATATTCCCTAAGAAGAAGACCTTACACGAACGAAGCAAGATTCCCTTGAATAAAAACCTATAGACATAATATTCATAAGCATTTATCATTGTGATTCCTTATCAAAGTTGTCAGAAGGATAACTTTGATGTGGTATGGGAGCCTAATATGATTCTCTCATTTGCCACCCCATTGGGATACTCACCTAGTGGACAGTTTGAGGTTCCACTACCCCAGAGTGAGTGCATGTGTCATTTTGCATAGTGGACATCAAGTTCTGCTTGTGAGCATTCTTAGACAAATAGTTGAGATGTGTTCCACATCATGTTGGATATTTGAGGCTTGATCATTCCCCTTTCTTGGACAAACAGTCATGTTCCACATTGCATTGGGATAGTCAAAGCTTGATCCTTTATTTTCTTGGTATTTGATAGTGTATGATTGTGTATCTATGTCATTAATGCATACATAAGTGTCTTGAATGTCTACTTTAGTGTGAGTTTGACATGGGGGAAAACTCTCACTAAAGTGGGGGAAAAATGTAGTGTAGAAAAAAGTAACCCTTTTATCACGCTTAATTTTTGAATGAATAATTAATAATAAAATGGACTTAATGATGTCTTATTTAGGGTGTTATAAAGTGTATCTTTACACTTCCATATTAATCCATATTAATCTAAGGATTTATTAATTAATTGAGGTTGAATTAAAGTTAATTCACCCCTTAAATTCAATTCAAATCCCAATTTATTGCATTTTCTGAGGGATAAAGCCTGAAACTCATTAATAATATTTCATAACACTTAATTTTGCAAGGAATGTGTCCTAGGCTAGTGACCTAGGACCCATTCGCCACCTAGTGAATGGGTTCTCACTAGATCCTAGCACTCCCTTTTGGCATGATATTTCACATTCCCCAAATCATGTCCTAGTTATGTATGCTAGGACCCATTCACCCTATGATGAATGAGTCCTCACTAACTTAGGACACCCCCCTTGGGATGTGTTTTTGGTGGTATTTTAATAATTTTAAATCCCATATTAGATGTTGTCTTGTGTTATTTGAATTTCAGGATTTAATCTTAAGTTATGTATAAATACAAGGCTATTTCACCTAGTTTCACCTAGAAATTTTATGAACAATCAAGAGTATTTTCACAAGAGAATTTCAAGAGAATTTCAAGAGAATTCCAAGAGAATTCAAGAAGAAATTCAAGGGAAAGTTATTAAAGTTTATTGGATCAATCAAAGGTCATTCCATCATGTCAAAGGCATAGTGCATCATGCATGTTGTTGAGTTAACGTGTTGATGTATTTATAAGGTTTTATATTGAAAGCATATGTTAAGTGTGATGTTTGGATGTTTGAAAGAACATGTGTTTATGTTTTTTTTTTCTTTCATTTATTTATTGGGTTGTGTAGTGTAGAAAAATGTATCCCTTTACATTTTCACACTTGTTTGTGCCCTCCTTGCTAAAATTGGGCTTCTTTATGCCTTATTTGGTCCTCTTTTGCATCCACAAGCCTTATTTAATGCATCTTTTCGAGGATAATACCAAAAAATATAAAATAACCAATCATAATTTAGTGATTTTGGATCATATGGCCTAGATTTAGTGATCTAGTACTCATATGTAACCTTGGGCATATGAGTCCCACCTAAGTTTCGAGGCCTAGTCCTAAATTTGGCATTAAACTTAACCTTTCTTGAAATTTGTGTCCCAAGCTTAGCCTACTGAGACTCATATGCCCCAATTGGAAGTATGAGTCCCACTTAGATTGGAAATATCTTAAATTAAAATTCTTGGCATAATTTTATTCTCCTAGATCTGATGTCGGCTTGTAGTATTGTAATTTCGGGAAATTTGGCATAAAAAACTAGAAATACAAGGTTATTTCACATATTTTCTCCTAGCAAATTTAATGAGCAAGTGTGATATGAGCATTCAAGCATTCTAGCAATTAAATATCATTCAAGATCTGATTATGAAGTGTTTTGGAGCTATATTCAAGATTCAAGCATCATGTCAAAGTCATCATGCATCATGTGTTTTTTTAGCTAACATTTGTGATGTGGGTTCTTATGATTCAAGCAAGAATTTAAGTCAAAATCTACCACATACAATCTAGAGTCAAGATCTACATTCATGCTATCCATTACATACAATTTTGAAACCTTTTGTTCAAGGGTTTGGTGAGTTGCAACATATCATATTTGTTCATTCATCATTCCTCCATTCTATTTGATTTCATTTCAAGATTTGATTACCAAAATGGGGTTTTTGCCAAGGAAAAACCCTATCTACTAACAAAATAAAAATTCCCCTCTCTTTGGTGTGTGATTTGTAGGTATAGGTTGAAGATCCATTGAAGAGCAAGATTGGAGAAAGTTTTCAAAGTTGCAAAGTTGTCAAAATCATCACCTACATTGCAAGATCACGAAAAGTCATCTACATGCCCTAATTCAGTGTTTCAGACTCAAAGACCAGAAGGGAGAGAAGCTACAGAAGATCACTAGAGGATTCCATAATTTTAGATCAACCCTAATACTAGGACTAAATCTCCACTTGTGGTATATGAGTCCCAGTATACTCTATTTTAAGCATTTTCTATAGATCTTGGTTTAGCAGTTCTAGATTTCGGTTCTGGTACAAAAACCTAAACTTGGACTAAATCGCCCCTACTAGTGTATGAGTCCTAGTATGCATTAAAAGTCAAGTTTTTAGGAGTGCATACCTTATTTCAAGCATCTTCATTTTTCCAGGTGCCCCTTTGTCAAAGTTCTCAGTTCATTATTCCAATTTTCAGTTTCATATCTTAAGTTGCATATCATTTTCATCTTCTTCTTTCCAAGCCCTTGCTTGGTGGTGAACCCCCTTTTATCTTTAATCAAACCCTTAGGGAACCAGGTATTGCAGATCTCTTTTCCTAATTCCTTTCTTAGATTGAGATCTCTAGGGTTTCCTTTAATGAAACTTGAAGGAAATAGGTGGAGGACCCCTAATCCCCCTTTAGTTCTCTCTGCCAAAGGAGAGACCACAATTTTCTTTGTTTAAGGTAGATATGTTGGTGATAGTATACTATAAGGACCATGGAAAACAAAAATAAAATAAAAGATACACATAAGAAAGAATCCAAGAATGCATAAGGATACAAAGGTAAGAATGATTTTTTTCCTAGTAAAGCCAAAAACTGATTGATTGATTGATTGATTGATTGATTGATGATGATGGTGATGATGATGATGATGATGATGATGATGATGATGATGATGATGATGATGATGATGGTAGTCACCATGATGAAAAACTAGAAAATAGGTTTTCCTCATGGTTCTTTTCTTAAACTAATTTTCTTTAAGACCCATTTTGATTTCATTTTTCCACATGGATTTTTGAATTAAATGACCTTTAAAATTTTATTTTGAAATTTAGATTTATAATAATTTTGTTTTTTTTGTTTCCAATTGGTGGGTTTAAGGAATTGGGAATGATCATCTATGGTGTGGATGGGGGAGTATTGGAAGATTTTTTTCAGAAAGGACTACGTATGGTCCCTATTTTGATGGTTGTATTTGATGAATTTACCCCTAGTATCATGAAGGTATCACTAATGTCATTTGATTTATTGATCAATGAATAAGCAAGGCCTTGATATCTAGGATTTTCAAGAAATTTTACTAGTTCTAAAATTTCTTGCTCATGTACACATAATCCTCTTCCTTCATAAATTGCATACCCTAATTTTTTTTGTTTACAATGGGGTATTTGTTATTTTGGAAGAAAGATTCTAACCCATCTTCTTGAAGTTGAAAACCATAATTTGATATTTTCTCATCTATAAGAAATATTCCTTTCATAAAAGTAGATGATCTTAGTTTATACAATTTTAGATCTTTATCCTTGGTCATTTTCTTGTTTTCTCTTGATAATTCTTGATGTCGATTTGATCAATAGTACCTTCTTTATCAATTTTCTTGATGTGATCCATGTATGTATTTTTATTAACTATTTTTCCAAGGGAGGAAAGTGATTGATATTCAAAAATAGGGGTGGTTGAAATATAGATAGGATTAAATTTACTTTTGAGACCATGGATGGCATATAGGTGGATGAAGGGGTCATCCTGAATTTCTTGATCAATGGTAGGATCTTGATCAAATATAGGCTCATCTTGGACTTCATGATCACACATGGGATCTTGATCAAATACTAAATTATCATGAATTCCATGATCATCTATAGGGATTCTTTGATGGAATCAAAGATAAGATTTTGATCAAAAGCCAAATTATCATGTAAATCTAAGATTTTAGATATTGTGCATCATGGAATTTGATTTGAGGTGTCTTAATCATGGATGCAATATTTATTAAGGATAGGGAATATTTGGGCATGCTTTTGACCAAGTTATTGAAACATGAGGATTTTATTGGATGATACAAGAGAGGATTGACATATTGTATTGCTAGAAATTAGTATGTAGAGGTACTCTTTAAGTTGTGCACATGGATTAGATGAGGAACTTATATGCTTATGGATATTGGACAATGGATTTCAAGTATGTGATGAGTTTGGACTTCATATAGTCAACAAAATATTTAGATGGGATAGGACTAGTGATGGGGTGTGATGAAAAT
This sequence comes from Sequoia sempervirens, assembly GCA_007258455.2. Lineage (NCBI taxonomy): Eukaryota > Viridiplantae > Streptophyta > Pinopsida > Cupressales > Cupressaceae > Sequoia > Sequoia sempervirens. The sequence goes on from VDFB02321896.1 coordinate 29,304, forward strand.
ACCTTGTTTGTACATTGGAGTTTAAGAACCTTTGCTATTTTTCCTAGGAGAATATACCTAAAGGTGTTTTCATGAATGGGTTTTTGATTGGGACGGATTGGATGGCAATGGTTTAGAGGATGGAGGATTGTAATAGGATGTGGAGGCTACAAGGATTTCTTTGTATAGTGATGAGGATGGATATGGATGTGATATTGGGATTTGAGATATTAATTGGTTCAAATATTGATTTCCCTTGTAATAGTTGGGATGAGAATTCCTAATGGATAAGTATTCAGGATTAGTCATATATATTGTGCTAATTGGTATTTGTTATTGATGGTAAATGGATAAATGTCTAAAGCTTATGGGTTATTGGAAAATTGATTGTTGGTAAGTAGGTTGGAATGTTGTTGGTTGTTAGTATGAAGGGTAGATGGATGATGGAAAAGGGATTATGGATTGTTGGAAAGGAGCCCATAGATGGATGCTTAAATAGGGATTGTGGGTTCTTGGAATGTGGATGGATCATACTTGCTTAAGGCAATGCACTCTAAGGATTGGTCATGATAAGGGCCATACATTAGATGATCCACCAAAAACTCATTATCATCATAGGGGTCATATAGTGGGTGATCCACAAGACTCTCATTATCATCATTATCATAGTAATTATCATTGGCTTGATCTAGGAAGATGATTTGATCTAAAATGGTGCTTTCCTTTACCTCGATGATTATCTTTGGCCTTCTTTTGGTTATATGTTTTGGTTTAAATTGTATGAGATATGAGCATAATTTTGATAAAAAAAATAGGGGAAGGGCCCTTGATCCCATGAGTTCAATAAAACAAAAAACAACAAAAGAGAGTCTTACATGCCTCAACCATCTAGCCATCAAAGGAGGCATGTAGGGCTCAAAGAGACAAAGAAAAAAAAAAGAAAATATTAAATAAAGTCGTACAAAAAAATAAAATAAGCATTACAGAAGACCACTAATATTTGGGAGCACAAATGATGTCCCAATCAGCCTTCAACTTGTTGAGTGTTTCCTTCAAGTCTTTCTCCTCTATGTTGTTTGTAATGGTAGTGGTCAGAAAAACATCCTCTTAGTTTACTCCTTTTTTTTATTCTTAATATGAGTATGTTATTTTGGTTAGGTTTTTGGATTTTGGATCTTTTAGATTACGGTTAAATTCCAAATCCTAGTGGAATGTAAAGAAAAGAAATCAAAGCATTTTTTTAGTTTTTTTTTCAACTTTTTTTTTTCTAGTTTTTGAAAACATAAACTAAGGAAATGGTAGAAGATTAAAAAATCTATGGATCAAAAGGATGTGGTCATCATTTGGGTTCAAGTGGGGAGGTTTTAATATAACAATGACAAGTATAAGAGACACAAGGATAATCCTAAAATTAAGCAAGTGGGAGTGACTCCTTGTGTGGGCCCACAATTGGTGCTATCTACCTATGAATTGATAGATAGTTATACCCACCCCATAGAAAAGTGTAGGATCCATTAACAAAGGTTACCAAAAGCTTTAACTTGGTTAATTATATTTCATCACATGGAATTATGTTGTGGGTAAGTTCAGAGTACCATCCACATTGATTGCATGACACTAAGAGATGATGGAATGACTAAAGCTAGGCTATACAATATTTCTAGAGGAATCATCTATATGGCACATGGAAACATGAGGCCTAATCCATGAATTTGAAAGTACAAAAATGTCAAATAGTTGGGAGAAGATGGTAACCCACCTTCATCTTCATTTCTCCAAGGTATAAAGTTCTTGGGTGCTTAGCCCAAATGAAAAAGCTACAACTTCCAAGAGGTGTGTCTTTTGATTCAACCTCCACTATTTATACTTCGCTAAAACACTAGAGTTGAGGTTGTCCTCTAGGGTGATGAGATCCCTAGAAATTCCCCCTAAAAATGGAAACTAAAGAAGTGGATTTTCTATTCTCAAGGTCATGCAAGGATTAAAGTGAAGAGAATACACACACACTCTTATGAGATTAAAAGAAAATTACTTGATAGTTATCTAAATCGAAGTGTACAATACTCATTTTAATGCTTCATAAAAGATATTTCATAAAAGACACAAACAAATAAGGAATAAAAACTAAAATGGTCTATAATCTTGTCTTCTAACAATCATCCTATAAAACAAATTCATTAGGAGTCTTATGGTTTTCTCTTTGACCTGCAAAAAGTATTAATTTTCAAATTTTGTTCTCTAATAGTGAAAAATTCAATTATTAGTTGAAAATATGCAAAAGAAGAATAAGAATTGAAAAAATAATCACACTATTAGAATCCTTATGAAATTTTGATAAATTCTAAATTTATTTTTGTTAAAAAATGACAATGTATGCGAAAGATATACTCATTTAAAGTTTGAAAATGAAAGACTCACTTTGAGCACATTTACTTGATTTTTGGTTAGTAATGCCAAAAAATGACCAGCTTGTTTCATTCAGCTCAAAACTGATATTTTGACACTACAACAAAAATTTGATGTGTAGTACAAGTTATAAGCGTTTTAGTGATAGATGCTTTTTAGAAAATAGCATGGAAGGGGCTAGGGTCTTTAGCCCCTTGGACATTGGATCCTAATCATTAATGTGACCAAGGGATAAATTGATTGTTTAGAAACATGTAGAAGGATATATTTTAATCCCTGTATGACTAGATCCTTTGGATTAGATGTGACCTAGGGTTGAAGGGAGGTTGGGAAAAGCATGGTGTAGCTCCTAGTCACATATGCAATGAGGGCCAAATTCAAGGAAAAAATATAAAAGAAAATAGAAAAAAAGATGTGTGGGCACATAAATTTTTTGGAATGTGTGGGAATTTAGTATATATGCTATATATACCATGAGGTGTGTGGGTATACTACATATAGGGGTATGCATAGAGACTTTTAGGTACAGATTTAACTGTAGGGGAGATATACACAATGATACACAATGCATCTACTTAGATGTGTGGAATGAGAATATATACATAGATAGTGTGTACATACACAAACTTTTGAGGATGTTTAAATGACTTAATTCTATATACCATACGAGTAGGGTTTGGATGTATACACATTTTATGTATATGCTTGAGGCAAGGGTATCCATTATGTATATGCATGGGTATATGCACATTTATAGCATGTATATGTTTTTGATAAAGGGTAAAATGGGTTTTACAGGGACTCGAAACCACAAAGTTTACAACATAAAAGAAAGGACAAAAAAGTCCAACAGACACAACCATATGCACAATAGGAAAAAACCAGAACAAGTAGCAGGCACCCGCAAAAGACTAGGAAGGTCAGACAAAAAAAGCCAGCAGAACAACCAACAAAAAGTCCAGTCGTGATTAACCCAGAGTCTTTAGGACAGACTCTGTCTTAGCCTCCAGGATCTACATATCTTGAACACCCTTCTTAAAGGTTTGAATCATTTGTGGAGTGGGGCGAGCCTTCCTTTTCAAATTGGCCCTGGTTCTTTTAGAAATGCCAGCATCCTCCTTCTGGTTTCTTTTGTTGATTTCCTCCAGATCAACCACCAAAGACCCCTATTGAGGTTTATCCAATTTCTCAGTCATGGAATTGATAATGATGGCATTGTGTCTGGCCATACGATTGTTTTGCTTAGCAGTAGTTTTGACAGTATTTTTCATTTTCTCCAACTCAATTTCAACATTTATGTCCTTGCTAGCATGGTACTGGGTATCTTTGCTAACAACGTAATCTCTTCGTTCTAACTCTTTCTTGTCAAGCACCACAACCTTAGCTCCCAAATCTTCCAGTTTACTTTGAAGGGACCAATTTTTTTTATCTTTAGCTCATTAATTTCATGAAAAGTCCATTTCGAAAGTTTGAAATGGATATCAACATTATTTCTAGCTAAATCCAAAACATCCACAAAAGGATCCCTATTAGTGTTGAAATAAGTGTTAGCTGGGTTAGGAGTAACAGGGGAGCCAGTTCTAGCATTTCTATCCAACGACGAGTCAGCAGAGGGCTCTGTGTTGTTAGCACCATACTCCTCAAAGTCAGGAGAATCTTCAGAGTAAGAGACAAGGTTTTTAGCCAGAGGGTTCTTATCAACTCTTCTGGTATTAAGGGAAGGGGTTCCCGACTTAGGCACAACATGAGCTTTCATAGTAAGGGGGTTAGGGTTATTTTTACCAGTTTGGATAGCAGGCGGGCTAAGGACCATTCTAGCTGGACTTAAAATGGGAAAAAACCCCGAGCAGCTGGGTTCAGTATCATCATCCTCAAAATCAAGGGAGGCTTCCAAATTAGCAGGGACGGTCATTTTTTGGTAATGTTCAACAATTAATCTAATCAGGCCAGTATGCAAAATAGGGAATCTTATAGGGTTTTTCTTGTGGTCATCCAAACTTTTTCTCAAAGAACAAAGAAGATAGCAGGGGAAAGAAACCTTGACCTTGTAGCGGAAATGGTTGAGCAAGGCAAAGTGATAACCATAGACCCTGGTGAAGTAACCATCCACCATTATGTACTCCATGATAACACAAAGAACCTTTCCCATATAGCTTTTATAGTGTCGGCTTCGAAGTAACTATTAGAAATTTTCACCAAATTTAGTATTTCTTTCTCTTTTTTCAGAAATCTGATGATGACTTCATCAGAGAAAACCCTGTCCCTGAATTTTTTTTTCCCATCAGTAGACATTCCCATCACTTCAGCTATAAGGTTTTCGGTGAGCTCAACTTTCCTACCAAAAAGGGTAAGATCCCCATTATCCCATTTTTTCTCAAAAAGATCCGTAGCCTCCTGATTGGAACCATGGAGTTTTTCTAGGAAAGGAAGTAACCCTCCACTTTTAACTTTATTCCAAGCCTTAGCATTTCTAGTGTGTATCTCAAAGCTGTCCGGCTCAATTCTTTTCCTATCTCCACCCATCTTGGCAAGCACAGTGGGGCAGACAAAGATGAAATATTTAATGGAACTGGTCCCGCCAGAACTGAGAACCCACAAAGCATGCCAAGCCATCTTGCAGACTACACAACTAAGCTTGGTCCCATACAATCTAATGATTGTGATGTGATAACTCCATCCTATCCTCATTAAAGAGATGACACGCCTCCTGTCCATGTGATTCATCATAACTCAATAAAGCTTGGACATTAACACTTAGATCACTAAAATTTAGCCAAGTGCTATGTTCATTACTCCTAACCCCTTCATTAGCAAAAAAATTCGCAACAACATTAGCTTCTCTATAGGCATGTGAAGTATTTATGTTCTCAAACTTAGCTAGAGTCGAGATGGCATCATCAATCCATGACTTTATTGTCCACGAGGGGGGGACTTGCCAAGAAGACAATCAATGATATTTTTGGAATCACCTTCAAGCCAAAGGTTTTTAAATTTAAGACTTTGGGCTAAATTTATAATATGAAAAGCACCAGCAGCGTCAGCCAGGTGGTTGGTTTGGGAACCAAGAGGAGTGGTCATCACACCTAGAAAGTTGTCATAAGAGTCCCTAATGACTCTGCCACAACTTGTCGCCCCCAGATTACCTTTAGCCGCTCCATCAAAGTTAGCTTTGACCCAGCTGTTAGGCAGAAAAGACCAGTGGACACCCTCTCTATCCTTCTTAGCTTTTTTAGGGGTGTAAGGAAAATCAAGACTTATATTCCATTCCTTGGCGACTATAAGATCATAGGACGAATGAACCACTTTCTTGGAATTGCTAACCTTCTAGGAGATAGCATTGACATTTTCTTTTAGAAATCTGATTATTTTATCAAGAACAATGTCCACCGGAGCTTCTTTATCTCTGTAAATTATGTTGTTATGTTCTTTCCAAAGACCCCAAGCAACATGAGGGAAAGAGAAATCCCATAAAAAATGGAGAACAGGGTTGTGAGTCGGGGATTTCCATTGAAGGAAGAAGTCTTCAATAGACGAGGGAAAAACCCAAGAAAGTTGCCAATAACTGATTATTTTTTCCTAGATTGAAGCAGCATAGGGACAATGGAGGAATAAATGATGCACTGACTCTGCCTCCATTTTACAAAGAAAACATCTATTAGGTATTTGCAAGCCACATTTGCAAAGGTTATCAACCGTGAGCACCTTATTTTGGAGAAGGATCCAGAAAAAAATGTTGATTTTAGGGACCAGATGTTTGAACCAAGCCTTCAACCAAAAGGGAGGAGAACCCTAGGAAGAAGTAATCCTAGCAAAGGAAAACGAAATAGAACAGTTTCCTGATGGTTCATCAATCCAGACAAGATGATCATCCACCTGATCAGAGCACAGTCTAACAGCCAACAGAGAAGACTGAATAGGAGCAAGAGCTTGACTAACAAGACACAGATCCACACATTTTCCATTCACTCTATAATCTTTCACGTAAGAACCAAAACAAACTTTGCAATTCTCAGCCCATCCACTAAAGGAATCATTTTTTATAAGGGGATCCTTAAACAACCATCTATCCTCCCAGAATCTAGTTTGGTTTCCACTTCTAACTTGCCAACCTATTCTAGAGTCAACACTATTTTTCCCAATAATTAGATTATTCCAGCAGGTTGAACCTCTGGGAAGAATATGGGATTCCTTAAGAATTATAAAAGAACGATTGCTCTCTAAGTATTTGCTAGCTAGGATATCAGTCCATTTTCCTGAAGATGAAAAAATTCTCCAGATTTGTTTAGCTAGAAGAATCTTGTTAACCGTTTTGATTCTTCTAAGACCTAATCCTCTAGCCTTTTTTGGTCTGCACACTAGTTCCCATCCTATTAAAGGTAATCTTTTATTTTCTTCAACACCCGACCAAATAAATATTTTTTGAATCTTTTCTATGGCATTCACAAACTTAGCAGGAATCTTAAAGAGACTCAGAGCATAGATCGGAAAATTCTGAAGAGAAGCTTTGAGGAGTTGAAGTTTACCAGCTTGACTTAACAGATCTCCTTTCCAACTAGCAAGCTTCTTGCTAAATCTCTCGACCAACGAAATCCAAAAGGATTCAGAGGGTTTAAGGCTTAAAGGTAAGCCAAGATAGGTAGCAGGCAAAGAGTCCACCCTACAACCAAGGATTCTGGCAATTTTGGTCTGTCTGTGAGTTGGGGTGTTGAAGAAGAAAAGATAACTTTTTTGATTATTAATCAGCTGTCCAGATGCTCTCCCATATTTATCGAGCAGAGATTTCAAAGTTTTTCCTTCCGAGACTGAGGCTTTACCCAAGAGCATTGTATCATCAACAAATTGTTGATGAGAACAAACCAGGTTGCTTGAGGAAGGATTAAGACCAAGAAGGGTTCTATTGTCAATCAACTTTTTCAGATTTATTCTAAGACTTTCAGCCATAATAGTGAATAAAATAGGGGAAATAGGATCTCCCTGTCTTAGACCTCTGGAACTTTGGAAGAAGGTCGTAGGGGATCCATTCACCATAACAAAAATAGAAGCAGTAGAAACAAGTTGTTCCACCATTTGAAGAACCCTGTTGCAAAACCCAAAAGCCTTTAAAATTTTAAATAAGAAAATCCAGTCAACTCTGTCATAGGCTTTTGAGATATCAAGCTTTAACAAGAAGCCTTCGATCTTAGATTCAACCAAGGAATGTATATTCTCATGTACTATTACAATAGAGTCAAGGATTTGTCTACCAGGGACGAATCCATTCTGTTGAGGTGAAATCAAAGAAGGCAAGAGAATTAAGAATCTTGAAGTCAGAACCTTCGAGATGATTTTATAGATCAAGTTGCAGAGGCTTATGGGTCTGAAGGCCTCAAAGTTCATCGCTCTAGACTTCTTAGGGATTAGAACCAAGAAAGTGGCATTCAATCCTTTTAGGAGACTTCTGGATCCAAAAAATTATTTAACCGCATTCACCGCATCATTTCCAACAATCTCCCAGAACCATTGGAGGAAAAACAAAGGGAACCCATCCGGACTCGGAGCTTTACTCCCATCAAAGGAGAAAACAGCCTTCTTGACTTCCTCATTGGTAGGAATAGCAGACAACATAGAATTATTTTCCTGATTGATCACTTTAGGTATATGTTGGTGTGAGGGGTATAGAAGTATAAAAAATAAATATATGTTATAGAAAAAGTGATTTTAAATATATAATCAATGATTTGAAATGTGCAATTGTGTATCATGTAAGTGTAATCATCAAAAAAATTATATCCAATGAATATCTACCATAATATGTAAAAATAGAGTAGTGTATGGTATAGTCTATATTGTACAACTATACAATTATATGGATTTCATATGATCATACATAATTCCATATTGTTGAAATCCTCAAGATTTTACAAAACCTCCAAAATAAATTGCCAGTGTAATATAGGGTATTTATGTCATTTTTCATCTCTCAACCAACATGGATGCAACTATGTTGTCTATTTGTCCCTAAAATGCTTCTATAAAATATTGATTATTCAAATCACTTCAAAATTCTTGTAACATGCAAGAAAAAAAAAGACACAAACAAGCTTATAGCTAATGAGGTTAAAACAAAAAGATTAGTTTTCATGTTAGGTTCAACAAAATGTAAGCATCAAAATCATGAAAATAACAAGTCTAAAGAAGTTGAAAGCACAAACAAATAAATCAATTTCTAATTCCTATTTATCAATCTCACTACAAACCTCAAATAAATTTTGATTTCACTTTTGTTTGGATGTGGATGTGACTTAGTAGCATAACACTGGTTTGATGATAGATTTTGAAAATTTTGATTTGCATAAAATGTGAGATATGAATATGATGAATGAATGATCCTATTTATAGACTTTTTGAGGAAAAATCAGTTGAGGATGAAGATGAGATTGATTATCTGAGTTAATTGGATAATCTATGGAATCGAGTCAACTACAAAAGGGAAAATTACCATTTTGAAGTGATGAGGAGATAATATTGAATTATTTGATTTAATTGATGGATAATTATGCACATCAAGATGAGATTTCAAGATTGACTTGACTCATTAATGAAAAATAGGTTTGTAAATGGAGACTGGTTTAATTGATTAGTGAAGATTGAGTTAATCATGGAGAAAAAATAGAAATTAATTGAAAGTGGATAATTAGTTCGTATTTAATTAAATAATATAATATTATTTAATTAAATGAATAATGGAAATTAGTAGATGAATGCTAATAATAATGTGATAAATGGATAAATAATTAATTAATACTATAGCAAATGAATGTAATTATTGATTAAGAAATGTCATGATGATGATTAGGGTTAGGTGGAATAATATTAATGTTTACAATTATAATATTAAATAAATAATTATTTGTATGTTTGAAATAAACATATTTAGTAATGTTAGATTGTTGGATATGCTAGTTTATTCTTTGGTTAACTATTTTGATTGGATAGTTAATTGATGAGGCATAATTAAAGATTTAAATTAATTTATTTTTGGATAATGTGAGAAATGATTCATTTTAAATTAATTAAATAATAAATGTTGTTAATTATGTCAAGAGGCATTATACAGTGAAAGCAAAAATCTATGTCAAGAAAAACCTTTTACATTTAAATTGACACCCTTGTTGACTGCCGTTAGTGCTGGCGGTTACATGAAGGTGTGAGTAAGTGGAAGAGTGGTCTCTGGTTGAAAAATTGCAAGTTTTGAACAAGAAGAAGAACTTAATAACTAATTTCTATGTCACATTGCATGCAAACTGTTTCGATATAGAATGAGGTTATATATTTCGATTTGTTGCTTTCGATAGAGCTCACAAATTTGGCTTTTATTTTGGTCTCCTCACATGTTTTGTGATACAAATGAAATGGGTATGTGAGATCTATGAAAGTCTATTAATCAATTTCCTTGAGCATTTCTCTGTTCATCAATTTTATAGTCATTTTGAATTATGTAATCCTCTATTGTCTATTGTCGGATATATGATTTATTTTCTAATTGTAGGCTAGCCGAGAACAAATGTTAGACAAGTTGAAAGTTGCAAGGCAAGAAGAGAGAACAACCCATGAAGCAATCAGGTCCAAATGACTGGCTATGGAACTTCTACAGTTAACCTTGAATAAAATGAGGAATGTAAGCTCAGCAGAGGAGTACGATGACAAGGAAAGTTCATGTATGAAAGAGGCTTAAAAGATTGAGATTGAATTCTTTTCTAGATATAATTGCCATTACATAAAATCAAATGCTTTGTTGATTTATTATATGTAGTAACTGACTAGTTAATTCTTGGCAACAGATTTACCACATGCAATATCGGATTGAGCATGAGAGTATTCCTTTACGGGAAGAAAAACAATTGTTGTGTGATATCAAATAGTTGAAGATTTCTTGTGACAAAATATTTGTAAATTCAGGGTCTTGTTCTAAACTTGAAGAGGCATTTGAAAATATAAATCGAATTCAAGAACAAAGTCAAGTATTTTTTATACTTATTATTAAAAATTAACTCTTGAGGCTTTCAAAATTTGACCTTCTAAGTTATTGAGATTCATTCTTCTTGCAGTTTTTAGGCCAGGAATTGGAATCCCTGAGAAGGCAGGGCTTTCAAGCGGAAAAAAATACCCTAGCCATTCAAAAAGATTTTGAAGCATTGAACGATGATTTGAGACAGTTGAATATTCACATAAAACCATTTAAGGTGCATTTTGTGTAACACCAAAATGAATACCCATCTCTAACCAAATTTCATTTGGTCTCAATGATTCTGGAATCATGTGGTTATGTAAAGAAAAATATCATTGTAGTGCAAACTCTACGAAACAACATAATGGGATCCACCTTGATGGAAACAACATGCATCCTTTTGTGTTCAGGTTTGGCAGCCATGATCAACAACACATATAGTGTGAAGAAGCCTCTCAACAACACAACCTACGGTGCTCATGGGGAACTGATGGTGCCTCTCAAATATGTTACCCTTTTAGTGGTTTTCCACTTCTTCTTTTTTCATTCTCCCTCCATATGTTTCCTCAATCAGGTTAGTTACTTGGTCAACACCATACAATGGCAGTCGCATGTAGTGACTATTGATTACATGTCTGAACTATTTGAGAGGGGCTTCATTTTTAACAACATTGGGAATAGGCTATTCTACTTGGGGTTTCCATTGATTCTTTGGACTTTTGGACCTATTCTTGTTTCTATGTATTCAGTGGCAATATTGTCTGTTTTATATCTATAGACACATAAAAATGACCTAGGCCTACAAACTTAATTTTTCATCTTTCATCTTAGCATAATTATGGCATTTAATTATGTTCTTGGTCCACTTCCTACTATTAATTAAATAATTTATCACTGTTTAATTAATTCATGTCTTTTCTATTCTTCATGATTATTAAATAAATAAATTATATTTATTTATTCAATATGTCATTAAGTGTCTATTGTCCTCTTACAATTAAATAAATTTCTTAATTTATTTAATTACCTTTATTCATTTATGTCTTCTTGATTATTAAGTAAATGAATTTTATTTATTTATCTAATATGTCACTAATTTTCACAATTAGATGAATTTATTAATTTATTTAATTATCGGTCATAATCCTCTAAATTAAATAATTATCTTTAATTATTTAATTACCTAATTTAACATTTCTCTCATTTTAATTACTTCATTTTAGTAAATAATCTGAAAATTGATTATTTATTGTCACACAAAATCCATATTTTGAATTTATTTAATTCAAAATGGTAATCTTCTTCCAAAAATCAAGTAATTGAGCAAATTATTGATTTTTTAAATCTTCTTTTTAGTTCAACCTTTATTCTCTTGATTTTTCAGATCTTACAAATCAAGCAGTCTTTATCTTCTTGATTTTCAAAAATCTTTATCTTTTTGACTAATTGTCACATTTATTCTCGACTGTCGATTCGATTTTCTCAAATGACATCTTGATCACTCATTTAATGATTTTTTCCTAACCTTAATTAGGGATTGTCACATGAAATCTCATACACTGATTTTAGGCTTCCGTCAGCTTTTAATCTCGTCCGTCCATCCAAAATGGAATTTTCTATAAAATGCCAATTTGCTCACATTTTGACCACCACCACTTTGTTATTCTGACATATTTATGCTTAGATATTAATTGCATACTTGGCATTTAGTTTATTGAATTGGATTACTTATTCATAGGCATAGTCATTTGTCATAGTCATAGGCATAGTCTTTATTTTGTCATTCAAATCCTTCAAAACTTGCATAGGACATAGTCATAGGCATTTGCTCACATACACAAATCTGAGGGCAACGCTTATATGCTGCAAGCTAGGAGGTGCTATGGAGGTTTATCATTGAAGCAATGAGTAATGAGTATAATCTTTCTTGTTTTAAGCTTTCTTTGTATTTCATAGCTTCTTTGGGTTTTAATATTATTGATCTAATCTACTAACCTATCAGAAATATTCCCATTGATAAAATATCATCTGGATTTTATCTTTTTACCATGAAAGATGTAGGTGACCAACCATAAAATCATGAACATTTGAACATATTGTGAAAGATGTGTTGTTTATGTAATTGTCTCAATGGGGGTATGAAGAGTTTCTTTGAATATTATTTTGTTGAGTTTAGTGATGATATAGTTCTGTATATCCAACAACTTTTTTTGATTTTTAAGTTATGGTTTGTTAAGTTGAGCAATGATACACTTCTGCTTACCCACTTTCATTTTCGTATGTTTTGTTAAGTAGGGAAATGACAAAGCACAGATACAGTTATGCTTTTTTTTAAATGTGAGCAAGAAATGAATGGCTATTGCAACAAGGGCAATAATTCAGTCGTTGCTTATTCAAGTGGTAACTTTCAGATTTTGTTTTAAGTTTTAAAAAAAAAAACTACCAATCAAAGAGATATGCAAGAAAAAGAACTGATAAAAAAAAGGGGAAAAGATAGATTTTTACATTTTGGAAAAAACAAAGATTTTGCATGTTATGTGAAATAAGAAGAGGTAATTAGATATCTATCGAGAGGATTATTATGGTTATTTTTAGGTAACTGATAAAATTAATTTGAAGTTGTAGGTTTAAGAGATATGTCTGTCTTCTCGGAAGTGTGATGTCAAGTTAGAATAGGATTCATTCTTTAGGGCATCCTCCTATGCATTTAGATTTATCTAATTCAAAACGCTATCATTTGGATGTCATTCTTGGGGAATCAAAACGTTGATAGATGAAAATCCAAGAAAAAGAACATTATTTAAATCATAAATTATAGGCTCCTCGAGAAGGATAATTCTCTGCGTATTTTATATATATTAATATTTAATATATGTATGTTAGTTTTATTTGATTGTGATAAAGAAATGAAATTAGGATAATATTATAAATTTTAATGGATTAGAGGTGGTAAGTGGGAAATTTAAGGTATACATGATTTCAATGTTTACATAAGCTATTTAATATTAGCTTGAAATCTTCTTTTATAATAAGATTTTGAGAATTGGCAGTAAAATCTAGATTCAACCCAATAATAACTCCTCCTTCAAATAGGCTAGAATTGCTTTTAGAAGCTCTATAAAGAGGTTTAAATTAGGAAGACATTGTTGCAAAGTCAACCTTGTCTAGGGCATAGATTTGCATTGGCTATTTAATCTTATGAGGATTAACCTAGGCTTCAAATTTAAGACGAAACTTGTCTAGGACATAAATTGACATTGGCCATCTAATCTAGATTATGAGGATTAATTTAAGCTTTAAATTTAAGATGAAACTTATATTCAAAATAAGACAAATTGAACATCAAAATAATAAATTAACAAAAGTATGAAAAATGAATATAAAACATATAAATAGATGAATCATAAATACGTTCAAATTAATATATTTTATGCCCAAGGTGTATCCAACTTGAGAAGAGCCAACATATTTTTCCCTATCCATGGCTGGAACTCCTTGGGAGACGATAAAAATTGTTTCATCCGTCCATTTTTTTCCGTGCCTTTTTTACCATGTAGTTTGGCGTCAGTTTTATTTTCGTTGCTTTTCCATCAGTTTTTTCCCGATGGTATCACTGCTTTTCCGTGCATGTTTGAATGGCTTTCACATGCCAGACGTGTTCATACCAACAAACGGAGCCTCATTAATGTATCCACGACATTATTCTTTCTGACTTATTTCTTTTCTTACTCAGTTGTATTCATAAATGCGTTCACTGCCAAGCTGAAATAAGTAGCATTTGTTTTCCACGCTTAATTACACAGATGAAATGGAGTGAAATTTGATTTCCCCACGCAGTAAAATAAAAAAAGTACTACATAGGGGGTAATAGTTAAATAAGAACTGAGTAAGGTTTCAGCAAGGGTTTTAGGGTATGTTTATTAAAATGAAAATTATGGCCAAGGTCCTAATAATGTAAAATGAAAATTATGGCCAAGATCCTAATACTGTGCACATTTAGGTTTTATTAAAATGAAAATTATGGAACATCATACTTCTGAAGTATCGATGTCCATCTAAACACAAATAATGGACACATATAAAGAGGGGGAGTTAATAGTTTAAATATTAGTATAATAATGGAGTTGGAATAGTGAATGTCAGCATTACACATTTTCCATTGAGTAGTCAGTCATTCTCTCAAAGGTTTGATGTAATCACAATGTAGGTAGAAAATTGCAGGGTCTATAAAACAGTGATAAAAATGTAAAAGACATTTCATCTAGACATGCCCTTCACATATCCATCATAAAGTTGAATATTTTAGAGTCCCCACTTTATTATTAAGGTTTTGATCTATGCTTTTTAAGTTTGTTTTACCTTGTTCGCCATCATAGCTGTGGTAGGTGAACTAAATAGATGTTTGAACGAAAGGAATTTCTAGCAGCAAGAAAGGTTTGAGTAAAGTTTGGAGGCAGATGGAGATGGGAGGGGGTAGCGGAGGAGGGGAGTGTAGAAGTGGAAGCACCATCAATGATGCTTTGTGCTCTTTCTCATCTTCTTCTATTGATGGCGTATTTCCTTGCATGGTAGCAGGTGCATTATTGATGGTTACGACGAGCTCATTTAACTTGCAATCTTCAATTTTCCAAATCCATTCAATATTTTCTATAACTTTACATAAAAGGTGCAACATTAGAAGTAAATTTTCTAACAAGGAAGAGTAATATAATTAAAGCTAAATAAATCGAGATGTAGGCAATAACATTGACTAGAAGTGTAAAAAACTTCATTCTCTGACTCCTCCAACCATCCCACTACTCAATATGTATCTTTCTGCAACTGCCCTACCAGACATGTATGCAAAATGTGGAAGCATAGACAAGGCACATGAAATGTTTGACAAGGAGCCTCAAAGATATGTGGTCTTGAGGATTGCAACGATTGCAGGATATGCACAAAATGGATTTGTTGAAAAGGCTTTAGAAATTTCCAAGCAAATGCAATTTTTCAGGTTTAAAGCCAAATTCCACAACCTTTGCTAGCATCCTCCCTGCCCATGCCAAAAAGTAAAACTTGTGACATATGACACGGTATCTAGTCATCACAAGAAGTTCATTAAGGGATCAGATCTTGTACATGATAAACATCACCAGAAACATGTCATTTCTAATATTGCAATTTATCTATAGATAAGATGCTTTGCTTTGTCAATTGTGGGTAACATCAAATCAAATCACTGTGTTAAAACCCTAATATAAATCGAGATTGAAGATCCATGTGCTCCTTTACTTGTTCAACTCTTTATGCTCGCTTTGTTTGCAATATTTTGTTCCAATGTACGCGAAGTGGGGAGTAGAACACATGTAGAGGCCTGATAAGGTCTGATCTTTGCTCACCACAAAATTCTTGTGCTAGCCACATAGAGGAGAAGAGATTGTCTCCTTTAGAAAAGGAGTTCGACCGATTCTATTGAACTATGTGGAGCTTGGAAGGTACAATATAAATATATTTTATTTTTTCCTCTCTGCTAAATGCTCTATAAACACCAAATTACACCAAATGAATTATCACCCTCTCTCTCTATCTCTCTCCATCTCTCTCTCCCCTGCTCCCTCCCTATCTCGCCTATCTCTCTATCTCTACCCCTCTCCATTTATCTTCTCATATCTCTATCTCTATCTCTCTCTCTCTCTTTCTCTTGCTATATGTATCTATCTCTCCCTCTCTCTATCTCCCCCTATTTATCTTTCCCTCTTTATCTCTTCCTCTCTCCATCTCCAATTGTCTATCTCTATGTATGTCTATCTATATCTCATCTCTCTCTGTTTCCCCCTCTCTCTATATCTCATTATATCTCTATCTCTCTATCACTCTATATCACCATCTATATCTCTCTATCTCTCCATCTCTATCTGCCTATCTATCTATATCTTCATCTCTCCCTCTCCCTCTCCCACTCTCTCGATCTCTCTATTTCTCTTCTCCCTCTATCCCTCTCTCTCCCCCTCTATCTCTACACATATCTCCCTCTCTCTATCCACCAATCTCTCTCCCTCTCATTCACTCTCCCTCTTCCAAGACCTCTATATCAATATATCTTTTCCTCTCAATCTCTATCTCTCTATATTTCCCTTTTATCTCATATTCTATCTCAATCTCTCCAACTCTCCATCTCTCTCTTCCCCTATATCTATTCATCTATCTACCTCTCTTTATATCACTTCCTTTCTATATCTTTATCTTTCTCTCTTCCTCTCTCTCCATCCATAAATTTATCTCTTCCATCTCTATCTATCCATCTCTCCTCTCTCTTTATTATCCCCTTCATTCCCTTCATAGCCCTCTTTTTCTCCATCTCTACCTCTATTTTCATCTCTATCTCTTATCTTCTTACCCCCCTCTCTCTTTCTCTTTCACACCTCTTTAGCATACCCACTGCACCCACCCAATGTGTAGGTATCTATAGCATATTTTGATAATTCATTAATATATAGTTTTATCTTTAACCAATCTACATAAATTACAATATATAATTTTTATATAA
Source organism: Sequoia sempervirens (assembly GCA_007258455.2). Lineage (NCBI taxonomy): Eukaryota > Viridiplantae > Streptophyta > Pinopsida > Cupressales > Cupressaceae > Sequoia > Sequoia sempervirens. Next base: position 46,202 of record VDFB02321896.1, read on the forward strand.
TACAAATTAAGCTATATTATTATAATGTATGCTATTTTATAATTTATATTATAATTAATAATTAATATATTTATAAATAATACAAGTAAAACTAACATATAAATATAATATAATATATTTTATATAATATAAATAAAGTTATATATAATACAATTATATTTATTATAATAATACATATAAATTATATTATTATTATACAAAATATTCTATACTAAAATTTATTCATTTATATAGTACAAATTAAATTAACATATACAAAATCTAAATATGGTTGCAAAAATTCTTTTAGATCAATTTATATATCTGATCTAATAATATTCAAATTATATAAAATTTATACAATTTAAATTTATTTTATATTAAAAGTTATTTTCCTTAATATTTTATATTATAATGCAATTTATACCATTTTCAATTATATTATATTATATTTATATTAAAAAAATTCCAATTTAAAAATAAGTATTTTTAACATGAAACTAAAAGTAAATAAATTAAGGATATATATTATTTTATTATAAAAAATTATTATTTTTAAAATAATAATATAGATCATGTTTATGATTTATGATTTAAATTATTTACCATGTTTTTAAAATTGTCCTAAAGTCAAAACAATTAATTTAATATTGATATCTCTCAATGTTTTTCATATAGATTTATTTATATCTATACCATTTATGTACCTTACTATCATCTCTCTCTATCTAGATATATATCCCTCTCTACCCCTCTCTATATATCACTTCCTATATCTTTATCTCTCTATCTCTTCATCTCCCTCTCTCTCATTGTCTCACTCTTTCTATCTACATTTCTCCCTCTCCCTCTTCCTCTCTCATTCCATCTCTTACCCTCACCCTCTATCTTTTCAAAGTTATATCTATCTCTCTATCTCTCATTTTTATCATTATCTCTCATTTTTATCATTATCTCTCCATCTTTCTATTTCTCTCCCTCCCTTGTTTTATCATGTGTCTATTTCTCTCCTTCCCTCTCCCTCCTCTATCTCTCTCTCTCTAGCTCATACACACACAAAATCCTTGATTTGTCCTCCCTATCTCTATATTTATCTTTATTTTCCCCCTCTATCTAACTCTCCCTCTCGATTACTTGTCTATGTGACCTCGTTTCTCTTTTTTTCTCTCACGATCTCTATATCCATATCTCTCTCTCCCTCTCTATTTATATATCATTATCTCTACCTCTCTCTCTTGATCTATCTCTTTATCTCCCTCTCGCTCCTCTCTTTATCTCTTTTTATTCATTTCTTGCTATATGTCTTTATCTCTCTCCCCATCCCTCTCTATCTCGATATATCTCCCCCCCCCGCGCCCGCCCCTGCCCACCCCCCGCCCCCCCTCTCTCTCTCTCTCTCCGTCCCTCCTTTACTTGTCTCTCTCCCTCTACTTCATATTCATCTCTCTCTCTCTCTCGCTCTCTCCCCTATGTCTCTTTCTCTTTATATCCCTATCTCTCCCTCTCTCTCCCTATTGCAAACATAACATGACCCTTTTTATAATGGAACTGGATTATCTTCCTAATTTAGAGGGTTTGTTTGAGTCATGTTTGGATCCTTATAAATGGATGCATAGTTGATTTGAAGCTATCACAAATCCATTAAGATCTTTGTTGCACAAAATATAATTTTCTACATGACCTACTAATTGATATCATGTTTGACACAAATGTAAGAAAATTTAAACCAATTTTTTCCTTAATTGACCTTCCACAACTCTTCGGTGTACCCATTGCACACCAAGGTGCGATTGCTAGTTTAACTAAGTTACAGAAATATTCTTTTGTCTGATGTTGGAAACATGAGAGTAATGAGTATTTGAGGAATGTTAGTCATCAATCAGTTGCCAATTAAATAAATTTGTGTGGTGTATATCAACGCATCCTACGCATGTTCAACGGTCAGTCGGGTCGCCGAAAGGGCATATAATCCTACCATTCCATGACAACTTTACCAGTAGCTTTACACGCCTCCTGCCTACCACACCAAACCATGGACTAAATTAAAGCTTCATAAATATCATTATATCTTGAAACCTTCTGAATCTCATTTTTCTTCGTACGTTTCCAGTTTGGAAGCTTATGCTCAGTAAATATCCGCTTAATTCTAGTAATATTTTTGTCTGGTTATAAACGAGCTTCGACCAAGATGCTATTGGCAACTCATTATTTATCAATTATAAAACAGTTATGCTCCCTGTTGTATCGTGTATACGCTGAACTGTGTTGGAGGACTGGACACCATGAAAGCTCCAGGATTTATCACAAGTAAGTTTATGTGGATTTTCTCTTGGTTTTGTTTAATTAGATTTACATTCTAAACGTATGATCTGATCAAGCTGTTTTGGATAATTAATTATTTATGAATTATAAAGTAGTTTTGCTTCCAGTTGCATTACGTATACACTGAGTCGTATTATGGAACTGGATGCCATGAGAGCTCTAGAATTCGCTAAAAGTTCATGTTGACGTGTTCTTACTTTTGTTTAATTAAGGGTTTATGTAGAATTGCTCTTGATTTGCCAAAGTAAATTTTATGTAAATTGCTTCTGGTTTTGTTTTTGGTTTGATATCGTGGTAGTAATGTATTAGTTGTTATTTATTGCATATAGACAACAATCCACTTGTATAAATCTTATTATCCTTTTAAAATAGTATGCAGAGTCAATAGTGGTATAGCATGATGGGCATAGCATGATGGTTAAGTTGTGGTAGTGTTCTTACCGTCAAGATTCAAACCCCACTGAAGTGTTATTATTGAATGTTTATATTGATGATGAGGTCCCTTTAAGAAATTTTATGCCGTTAATATATTGTGTCTGATATTTAAGTTGGGTGAACAACAAATAGCTTAGATTTATGTTGTTCGTGTATGACTTGCTCTTGGTTTAAACGGTGGAATTAAACACCGTTTTATTTGCAGTTAAGTGGTAGTAATGTATTAGTTGTTCCTCAGTTTTTATAATTTTGCAGTCTTTTTTTAATGTGCTGAGAACATATTATTTATGAATAATGGAAATTTTACTAAGATATCATAACTTTCATTCCGCTTCTGAATTTGACTAGATCACTGGCATTAAGATGTAAACAGACAAGAAAAGTGTTCCCTGGTACAGTTTATCAATATTTGCTTTATGATTCTCTTAAGCATTTTTTTTTCTTAAAATTAAATAGTTATAATAACAATATTTAAGAAAGCCAAATTTTTATCAGATTATTGTAAGTAAAGATACATTGTAATTCTTATATTACCTGATTTTAACTAAACGTCTAAATTGAAAATAATTTCAAAATAAGAAGTGGCAGGTCGGCTGTCTGCATAAGTTTACTGAGGCGGGGAACTTACAGAAACATTCTTCTCAGAAGAAAAAAGCCATCACCACCACTCCTAACTAAAAAGATGGAACATGAAAGTACGATTTCGAGTGACAGGCTTTATTTAAAAATATATATAACGTGAACTTCCATTGTTATATTTTTATTTTCCCTTTCCATCTTTCGACCGTGAATTTTGTTAGAAAATAACAAACTTACCACAGTTCATTTTATTCAATAAATTTTACTTATGAAATTGGAGAAAAATAAATTTTAAAATTAGGAGGCAAGAAAGTTTTAATAAAATATTTATAAACCTTTACTTCTAAAACACATTTTAAATTTCAAAACTTACAACAAAAGCTAGACGTTGGAAAAAAAAAAATCCAATCTCACATATCTAGTAATACTTAATTTATATATATATATATATATATTAAAAATTTACAAAATTAATTGACTATGATTTTAATTAGTGATAGAGTTTCTTAAAGATAATCATATAGTCATTTTTTATTAATATTTTGGATCTTACTTCAAAATTTCTCTTACTTATCTTTAACATAATTTTAATCTAGTCATTTAAACCTCGCAAAACAAGAACATTGGAATCAAAATGTAAAATCATGATAGACTAAAAATAATATTTTATATATTGTCACAAAATTATAAGTTGATTTAGCTAGCTCAACTATGTTCTTTACTTCTAGAAAATAAGTAAATAAGAGATTGTTGAACTAGATGATGTTTAAGAATAGCCTAAATTTAAGTTATTAAAAAAAATGAGAACAATGCTACAATCTAAGAAATTTTCTCTTTGAAATACTCTAAATTAATTAAAAAAAGGGATTTCATTCTCAAATAATATTTCTACCTTACAAATAAGAGCAATCTTTTCTTGTAGGAAATTCACCTCTAGAGCAATATCTTATTATGTTCAAATATATTGAAATTTTACAAATAATCAAAGTGTGACCTAATATATCATTTGATTATTAGGGGGAAAGTGGATGATTTAATTAGTGTGATATATAGGTAAGAATTAGAGGTTTCAAAGCATCCATAGAAGGGGGAGATATTTTTATAAATGATATTTCAAATTCTTTATAGATCATTTTGCATAAGTAAATTAGAAGAAATTTCATTAACTATGTTAGTATTGCTAAGGTCATAAAGCTATATATTTTTTCTACACCATGTAGCCATTTATTACGTCAAAACCTTATATCTTAAGGATGCATGCTTAATCCAAACCTTAATGCAATTAACAAAGGAAATAATTCATAGTGGATTCTTCTTTACCTCTAAAGAAACAACTAGGGATAGTTATTAGTGGATTATTGGTAGAGACAAGGAATTGAGATGAATAGAAAGCTACTTTAAAGAAAAATATCTTCATAGAATATGGGAATAGATATTTAGACACTAATCTCAAATAAATTTAGAAAATGGAATGCAAAAACATAATATCCTATATAAATATTTCTTTGGATGGCTCACTTGCAAACAAAAAATATAAAAATTATAGATTGATTACTTTGAGACACATATACTATAGGCATCTAATTTATATGATGCTATGAACTATTTCAATGGAGCTATAAGAGTCAAAATTTAGAATTCACACACTCATTTTTGCCACTTGTAGGAGTAGATAAATAGGATCATATCATCAATGAAATAATAAAGAGAAGTGGTGAATCTACAATTAGTGCCAGTGACATGATTTGTAATAGATAGAAATTAAAAAAAATCTAATTGATATTTCTTATAAAGTTTTTAATAATGGGGACAATTTGTTAATCAATACTAATGGGAAATTCCTCTACCTACAACAAGCTAATCTCTACTGGGAAAATAACCATATTCATTTATAGAGAACTTTTAAGAATATCCTACCACAAGGGGGAGTTGTTATAATCTTGGACATATTTTTTTATAATTATCCAAAATTTTAGATTTTTTTTACAAGAATCAATCTAAAGTTTTGAGTAGTAGTGGATAGAGACAACATGTATTGAGAAAAATATGTGGGTTAAACTAGGGGACAATGTTAAAGCAAGATAGAGGCACCATTAGATTGAATAAATGAAAGGGTAACTTAATGAAGGCCAATGGTGAAAACTTGTAAGGGTACCAAAGGCTAGTAACAAGAGAAAAATTCCTTATGAAACTTGTATATAGTTAGAGTTATCTTAGACCATGAGAACAATAGTGTACACACAACTGACTTGTGGAAATTCTAGAGAGGCACAACCATGAAGGAACATGAATATGTAAATGGCCCTATATATAATGATAAATATTTATTATATATAAAATAGATATAAAGAGATAAGTGAGACATGATATGAGAACAAAGAACATACAAATATGAACAATAAAATAATGGGATATGATACATGAGTAGAGCATGAATATAATGGATACTTGATAATGTATTATGATATGATGAATATATGCGTTATATATGGAATTCATGTGTGTGAATGGTGTAAGAGTATATGTTTATTTTATTTGGTGTGTTATGTACTTCATCACATTATTTTGTAATCCATTATATATATTTGCAATATTCTTTATCCATCACAATAGGAAAAATTATGCTTATCTTTTCTCTACACCACATAGTATTGTGTTATGTCATAGCCTCATAATCCTAGGGATGCCTACTTAACTAAGACATTAATGAAATAAAAAAGAAAATAATTCATAATGGATTCTTATTTACCTCTAGAGAAGTAATTGGGGGTATTGATTAGTGGATTACTGGTAGAGATGGGGAATGGGGATGAATAGAAAGCTAAGTTTAAGAAATATATCTTCGTAGAATATAAGAATAAGTAGCTAGAGACTATGAAGACCAAATGTGTAATAACAAAAATTGATCTTAACAAGTAAATTCAGAAAATGGAAGAGACCTACAACAACATAATTAACCTATGTAAATATTTCTTGGGATGGTTTACTTATATAAAAATTATTAAAAAAAAAAATAACTTGGGGGCATATTATAGGAATCTAATTCATATGATGTAATAAAAAATTTAGATGACACTGTAATATTCCAAATTAAGAATTCACACACTCATTTCCAATTTTTTTTAGTAGTAAAGAAATCAAATCATCTCATAAATTTAAATTAATAGAAGGAAGTGGTGAATCTATGACTATTTCCAATTACATTAGATCTAACAGATATAGAAATTCAAATATTCAATTGATATCCCTTCTTCTATTAGGTTGAAACCAAAGAGGGGAGCCTAATTAGAGGTCAATAGTGAAACTTTACGAGGGTTCCAAAGGATAGCAATGAGAGAACACATCCACATGAAAGTTAGAGATAGTCCAAGCTATCATGGATTAAGATAACATCAATACAACACACACAGACACACAAATATTAGAATCTAAAGAGGCACATCCATCAAGGAATCTAAATATAGACATGTCCTTATATGTGATTTTATAAATGCATATGTACCACATACAAATATGTAATTAGATGTAAAGTATATATGGAGAGATTAGTGAGACATGATATGAAAATAGTGAAGAGATATATATTAGTAGTAAAAGAATGAGATATAATTTATGAGTAGAGCATGAAGATAATTGATACAAGTGATAATGCATTATGATATGATAATTATGTGAAATATATGGAGTTTATGTGTATGAATGATGTATGAGAAAATATTTATTTTATTTTGTGTATTATGTATTTCATCCCATTATTTTGCAATCCATTTCAAATATTCTAACTCTCTTCCTTATCCATCACACTAGAAAAAACTATAACATAACATATAAATATCACATATCTCTAATCGATAATTTCTTGTCAACACTTGGTAAATTGATAAAGAGGTAGAATTTATATGTTAGAGATAGCTATTAAGTCAATACCATATCAAAGATCATTCATTCTTTAGTCATAGAGACATGTACCCTTATCCATGTTTAATTTACTTTCTAAAATTTAATAAATTTAATCCCATAATACATTGTCCAATAGAATGATAACTCACAATTAGTAGTGGAGGTTGATTTGTGTTAATTTAATGATATTTGGTTTGACTGACCAATCTAAAATTGGAGAAAGTTTATTTTACTTTACATTTAAATTATATGTATTCATATTGAAGTATTTAGAAGAAAAAAAATGAAGTTACATATCCTTAAGTGTTAGAATTTTGGTGGATTAGTTAAATTAACTTGAACTTGATATGCATGAAGGGCTGATGCAAGAAGTTGGGTCCACAAAAAGCTCAAAAAGTGGAGGTGTTTTTGCTTTTTTCAAGAATTTGTCACACTTGGACTAAACATTTGAGGCACTTACACAATGAATCTTGAAAAAAGTCATTAATATGAAATTTAGAATTTTGAATCTAGTTTCCAAATATGTAATTTATTCAAATGCCCAGATGATATAAATTAAATTTTGATAAGGATGTGTAAAAACCACTTTTTAAAAGTCATTTTTTTTACCATACCATACACGTATAAGACACCCCTTTTTTACCCAAATAAAATTATTTTGCTAATTCCTTTTGGGGAAAGAGAGCTAACAAGATGAATATTGATGAGGATTTTTTTTTGTAATTTTTTTGCTAACATATTTTTTTTTTCTAAATTTTTATTGGCCATAATTGATGTTTTAAAAACTCAACGTGTATGGACAACATAATTGGACCTAAAATAAACATTTTTTGATTTTTTTTTTCATTTTGTAGAGAATTGTCTAAATATTGATTCCATATAAAAAAATTTACAAGAAACTTAACCAAAAAAAAGTTATTAAAAAAAAAAAGCCTGATATTTCATGCTTAAGGACTAATTTGCTTAGAAATTAATTAAAAAATAACAAATATAATCCAATCTTAATAAAAATTATATATCTGGAAACTAGACATCGTGTTTTCTAATGGGTTTTAATTTCATAGATTGATTCAAAAAAAAATCCACCAACCATATTGCCAAAGTTGGACATTCTTTTTCAATCTGCCTTATCTTTTTAGTTGCAGGTCAAAGGCTAAGGGTCAGGTTACCATGCCTTTTTTGAGGTTAAATCCATATGAAAATCATCTCTTGTGAGTTTCAAGCCTTTTGGAACAAGTACCCACTTCAAAATGGGTACCTATTTTAAAAAATGCATGGGTATTTGTTTCAAAGTTGAAAAAATGACACTTCCCCTAAATGTAGACCCAACTTCTTGCACTTACCCTGAAAATAGTTGAATAGTTAAGCTTATAATATTTATAAATTAAAAAATAAAATGAAGGGAATCAATATACAAGCTTACATATTGTGAGCGAATAAATCACATCAAAATATATCAATTAGAATACATAAATGTGATAAGTTAATGATAAATAAATTCAATTTATAATAAATATGATACAATAATGATAAATGAATTCACTTTAGATTAAACAATCAAGACAAGAACACATAATTAGATATTAAAGTAGAATAACAAACAATTTTTTTCCTTAAAGTTAGGAATAAAAGAGACTATGATTGATGATTGACAGTTAAAATATAGTTTTAGATCTAAGATACATGGAATGAGATGATTAAATTGAAAAATTGAAACTCTATGTCACCCCTACGTAATGAATTATTTTGCACAAATTTAAATCTACATAAAATGAATTTTGACCCATATAAAGAAAAAAATGAAATAGTGCTGGCGTTAACAATTTTTTTTATGATTTTACTAAGTGAGGATATTCTCCTGATGAAATATCCCTTAATTCAAATCAACATTTTTTTATTATAAAAATATGGAACCCAATATGTAATGAATACATCAAGTATTATCCAAAAAAGTGTAACTTAAAACTTAATTTTTGAATAATGTGCAAAAGGGTGGTACAAAGACCTAGTGTGAATCTAGGGTTTTGATCATTGTTGTTGAAATGATAATGCAAATGTACTTTAAAGATGCAATATTATACTATAAATAAGGATAAAGTGTTATACTATAAAGAAGGATAAATGGTTTGGTTATAGGAAGTGAGGAAGATTAAATGCCGAGGCTAATAGTGATGAATCTACAATAACTAGAATTGAAGATTAATGGAATGGGTTGTATGATGAGGAGGATGGATTTTATCTGATTAACATCTAGCTAAATGCTTGTTGGAATACTAATTTTATCTTCAAACGCAAGTCGAATACTATTTTTATGGATGTGTCCTTTTATTCCCCTACCTTAAACAATATTTCTCATGTTCCTAAGGGTCTAGCTGTGAATAATTCTTGGGTTGGTCTTAACACATTAGGTCATTGACTATGTAAATAATTTTTTCTCTACCTTGGTTTCTTGGATTTTGTTGGTGAGTTTGAAAAGTCTAGGGAATTGCACCTATTACATGATTTGTGAGTGTTTTAGAGATATGAATATTTGTTCATCTTGGTTTGATAAGGGTGAGGATGTTGTGAGTGGTAATGGTATTAAAAAAGGTTATTTAAAGTAATCAAGGTGTGGTTGCACGATAGATCTCATTGATATACCACTTAGAGGTAGTATTGTAAAGGAAGGAAAATATTATTTCTTCTTCCCAATTTCCCTATTTCCCCCCTATGGGGTTAGGTATTACCACTTCACCTTCTCTCTTGATTTTATCTTCTTCTTTGGTAGGTTTGGAGGATGGAGAGGATGCTTTGTTCTTTGGGTTGTAGCCTATTTTTAGAGATTCTTTAGCATTTACTAGTGACCATCTTTTGAAGAAGTCATGGGCTAAGTTGGTTGAAGGAAAATTTGAATCATTTCCAATTTAATCTTATTCCTTGTTGTCTATTGATAAGGGCATATGGTGAGTGCTTTAATACCTTGACACTATTCTCTATAAGTTATCTTACAATTTGAGGAATGCTCTTGTTGGAATTTTTTTAGGTGTTAGGTCCAATCTAGAAGTCTTAAAAAATTGGGCAAAGAGAATTTAGAAAATTAATGGCATGTTGGAGATCTTTGTTTCATCAAAGGGATTCTTTATATTCAATTTTACTCTTCACAATGATTGTGTTCTAACCCTCTTATGTGGCTCAAAGTTTGATGGAAATTTTTATCTCTTCCTTATGAAGTTGAAATTGGGCTTTGACCCAAAGAGGGACTATTTTAATGGAGTCCCTGAATGGCTGAGCCTACTTTGATTACAATGAAAATTTTGGGAGGAAGTTTCGTTGGGAATTTCTAGCTGATTTGGTCAATTCTTTATGCCTATTATTTTTTAGATTGCATGTTATGGTTGATACTGATAAGGTTCTCCCCTCTTCAATCACCTTATCCTCTAAGCTGGGTAATTAGCTGTAGTATATTTTTATGAGGATTCTATGTTGGCATGTCAAAATTGCCTCAAGCTTGGTCATGCTTCTTCTAGGTGTAGGATTATGTGAAGGAGGAAAATTCATAACACGAATAAGGGTTAGATGGTGCCTTCTTCAACTCTACCTAACATTGTAAGGATTTGGAGGGTTTCCCTCTTTAGGACAAGGTCAATTCAAATGTTTACAATCATACTACTAAAAGTGGTTCTCATTTCATTGTGGGATAATTTAAGGAGTTTTGCAAAGGAAAGTATTTTGTTAGAAAATGCCTAGATGACGAGATCTAGGATAGAAATTCCCTTAGCCTAATTTTGGGTCATAACAAATTCACTCTCTAAGATGGCATCTAATAAGGAAAATAGTCCATTACTCCTTCTAGACTCAAACTTGGCACTTAAAAACTGGATTTTTGCTAGAAAGGAACAAGATTCACTTTAGTAAAAGAACAAGGCTATTGAGAGAATGGGGTGCTCTCCAAATCATTTTGGCTTCAAGCCACCTTAAGCTAATGGATTTGTTGTTGTTTTTTCACAATTAGCCTTATCTATTTTTCCCTACCCCTATTGATGTGCTAGTAACTTTTTGTTGTATTACTATCTTTTTTCTATCTAATTGTCTTTGTTGTTACATGTTGATATATTAACACCTTTGAGTACTTTCTTGGTCCTAGTGAAAGGGTGGGACCATTTCAAAATCTCTCTTTCCAATTCATTATTCTAATAAAAAGTACTTGCCCATAATAAAAAAGAAAAAAGATGGAGATATAAAAATAACTACTAAATAAATTATCAACTAGCTTATCTTTAAAATATATATATATTAATTTTAAAGTTATATTAGGAAAAGATTTTAAAATAAAGTAGAAAATGGTAAAAATAAAATTAAAGCTAATTTAACAGCTTACCATTAATCGCCCTGGTAAAATTAGAATTTCGAGATATTGTTGAGTAAAAACATAAGATATTTTCAAGTGACCGTGCCATCCATATATTTTTCTAGGTTCGTATCATTTTGCAAATAACAGATATATCATTCCAATTTGAATGATGTTAGCATATGGATGTGTGTACGCTTTTCCTGTAGAAGACATTTTTTGCTAAAACACTTTTTTCTTCAGTAAATGTTTGAAAATCAAAATGGTTTTTCTCATAAACCTTTTGTATCATTTAATGTGCAGATTGAATGATGTAGTATTATATTTTATAGAATTTTTTCGTTTTGGATTTGATTCAGGTAAAACAATTTGAAGAATCTCCTCAGGGATCCACCTCGTGAACACTTATATTGCAATTGGAAAACAATCTTACCAGCCAGTGAAACTGCAAATCATATACCACAGAGATGTAAATAGAATATGCAATTAGTTTAGTTAAGATATGGAAGTAACATTTCGAAGCTAGGAAGTTAACTCCATCCCTTCACCTTGTATGAATGAAATATGTCTACACCATATAAACATATAAATCACTCTTAGTACAGATACTGATTTCAAAATAGGAATAATGCATAAAACCTTTAAAAAAAAATTGATGACCGGCAGTTGTATTCTCTGTACATTTCAAACGACTCTAGATAAGAGTCTATTTTCAAGAATTGGATTGTGGTGAGTTTGTTTCATTTATTAATATAATCTATTTGATGCTGAGTGTACATTGAATATCATGTTGACAGGTCAAAATATATTTTAATAGTGATATTATTGATGACATGTTAACGAGCAGCCAACTATTATTTTAGTTCCTAGTACTACAAGTCCACAAAGTATCCCCTTTTTTAATTCTAATGCATGCCCAAATTCAATTCAAAGTCTTCCAAGAAAGATAAGAAGCTTTAAGCATATTTATTTAGGAGTACAACTTATTTTGATAAGTGAGAGTAAATTTTGAACCATCATGTTTTGAAGTTTTGAAGATGCATGTATTAATGGGGTTTGGTGTAAGCAATATAAGAAGAGATAAATTTCATTAAAAAATATATTTGGTAGTTTAAAAATTTTCATATGGCAATAAAATAATTGTTATTAAGTGATTTTATAAGTCTAAGTATAATAGTGATAGAAGTATTGAAAGACACAAGACATGGTTAGTTGCTAAAGGCTTCATATGCAAAGGCATGCGATAGATTATGAAAAAATATTTGCAGCAATAACAAGATAAGGGACTATTAGAATGGTGATTTCATTAGTAGCTCAAAAGAAATGGAGCATACATGACATAGGATGTGAAAAATATCTTTTTGAATTTGTACTTAGAAGAGTGAGTCTATGTCTAACAATCACAAGATTTTGAATTGCAAGATAAAGAATACAAATTCTACAAGTTAAAGAAGGTTTTGTATGGTCTCAAGAAAGTATGAAGAGCATGGTATGTTATGATTGATATATACTTTTAGTAAAATGACTTTAAGAGAAGCAAGAATGAGCTTACTCTTTACTACAAGAAAGAAGATAATGATATTCTTATTGTAGGTTTCTATGTTGATGATTTATTGTATATGGGTAGTAGTTCTAAGATGAATGATGAATTCAAAATTCTTATAATGAATTAATTTTTAATAAAATATTTAAGTCTCATGCTGATGTAATACTTTCTATGAATAGAGATTCATCAAAGTGAAGATGAAAACCTCCACTCCAACTACTCATAGAATTGTGTTACATAGGGAATATGGCATTGAAATAGTTGATGAGACAACTTACATAAGTATTGTTTAAAGTTTGATGTTTTCAACTCACACAAAACCAAATATTGCTTATCTAGTTTCTCTTGTTTCAGGGCATATGATTGAGCCTTCTGAAATTCATACGAAGGCATTCAAGAGTATATTAGGGTATGTGAAAGGTACTACAAATATGATATTCATTTATTATGTTTCTAAAGTCTTTGAACTTGTTAGTTTTGTTGATTCTGATTGAGGAGGTAGTTTTGATTAAATTGGAATTCCATAATTATTTTTCACTTGGTTTGCATTTGGTTATATGGAGTTCCAAGAAGCAAAATTCAATTGCTCTTTCCTCTACAAACTTAGAGTACATTGCAATCACTTTCCTACATACATAAGAATTATGACTTAAAAATATTTAGAAGAAATTGAAGAAAAGTAAATTTAGTCTATAATATATTTTTGTGATCAAATGACTGCAATTAAATTCATTTTGATTTGAAATATCATTGGAATATATCCTTACGAAGGCATTTACAAAGGTTTCAAATTTTTACACTTTGAAACCATATTATATTTGTCTTTGGCTAGGAAAAATTCTGTGTACAGAAGAAATTAATACTGATTTTATTCTGTGATTGTACTGGTTAGCTGTTAACAGAAAAATAATTGATTTTCATTTGGCTCAGAGAACTAGCTATAAGCTAGTTTCAAAATCTTCATAATAAATTAGGACTTTGTCCCAGATCTTGAAAAGAATAAAGCACCATGGGTGTTCAGTCTTCATAGCAAATGAGGACTTTGTCCCAGATCTTGAAAGGCTTAAATACAGCACCATGGGTGTCCTGACTACGGGTAAACGTTACCCTTTTGAACATTTTATTGTCAATTGTAAACATACACCCTTTTGAACATTTTTAGTGTTGTAAAAATACAAAGAGTTGAGTGAAGAATACATGATGGAAAAAAAAAACCCAGAATATACTTCAGTGATATCCTTGGGTCAACGAGAAGGATAGTAATGCGTACTTGGAGAGTGGAGTGTAGACCACAAATCATACCTAGGACTTACAAGGTCAGACTGATGTGAGAATATCTGTGAAACAGAATTGTATTCAATAGTAGGCTCTGACAGGTAAAGCTCTTCATTGATAAACGACTGTAGAAGCGAAGTGGTGTTTCCATATGCTGTTGCTGCTGCTGGAGTTGCAGGAAGGGAACAAGGAAACCGGCTGCTGTATGTTTTTTGTTTCGGAGTCTCACAACAATTAGAATTGCTCACTTCACTATTTCCAGCAATCACACTGGAACAAGACAAAATGGTGGGTGCGCTCTGTAAACAAGAGATTGCCGGTGTAGCCACTGAAGAGCAAATCTGGTCCTCCTTATGACCTGCTATTACAAAATCTGAATCTTTGTCTTGTATTTCTGGATTGGCACTTTCTGGTGTTATAGAGTATTGAAGAATATTTTGTTGCATATCGCTGTTTTGAGGGACCCACCATATGTCCTCAGATTCGGCGAGGGGCCTGTGTGTGCGAGGATCTATGCCCTGGCTGATAAGCTTTTTGCTTAGGTGACTGTTCCAGTAGTTTTTTATATCATTATCTGTCCTTCCCGGTATACGTCCCGCGATCAAAGACCATCTGAACCCATTTCCCACCCGAAATGATTTCATACTCTTTTGCTTGCAGTCTAATTTTATGGTAATTTGTTTCATTTAAAATTAAGAAAATGAATAATTTTGAATGGAATGAGATTGGACCTGTTTCCCAGAAGTCGATGGAGCCTGAGAATTATATCTTCCTCGTCAGGTAAGATATGTCCTCGTTTGACGTCAGGTTGAAGATAATTTAACCATCTCATTCTACAGCTCTTTCCAGATCGACGCAGACCTGGAATAAATGAACATATGTGAAATAAACATACAAGAAAACCCCTTACCCTAAAATGAAAATGCAATTGTGAGAAGCAAGCATAACCCTAAACCTAATTCTAGGAGCATGATGTATGACTGTTAAATATTTATAGAAAAACAAAACAAAAACCTGCTTTCTTGGAAAGAGATCTCCAGCGGCCTTCACCATGAGCCTGGATATAACTTGTTAAACGGAGATCCTCTTCTGTTGTCCATGGACCTCTGTTAAGTCCTAGTTTTCCACAGGAAGGAGTCCGTCCCATCCAAACCTTTTTCTTTGTACACAAATCCGCACAAAACAAACCTAGCTTTTCACGATCGTCAAGCCTGTCACAGATAGTCTAAAGATACAGAAAGCTTTCTAGGCCGAATTCCAGTGCTAGCGAACACTAAGATTTGTATATAAAGAGTTTCAGTAATATCAAACGTGTTTCCAGCTCAGTATCTCTTCTGGAAGGCGGCTTGCGTGGTACATTATCCGCTATGAAAAGTCAAGGGAATCTGACGGTGAGGTAATTTGACCAGTAGCACTAGAGCGTCCATTTAGACGAGCCATACACAAACGACAGCTATTGCCACTCTCCCAATTAGCACACTTTTAACGACTATGGGCCTTTGTGGGTTGTTTTTATTTTTTAAATATTTTTCTAAAAGACTAAATTTAAACGGATGCGAGGGATTATTTTTTGGAAAAATATTAAATTATTTTTAAAAAGATTATTGATTTGGTAGATTTGGCAACATGGATAGTGGATATAATAACATTGAATTAATGCTTAGCTTTTAAATAAAAAATTGGAATTTATTGTATAATATTTAATCAATATTTAAGTTTGAGATATAAAAGTATAATTTGTAGTATAACATATGATAAATGTTTAATGTTTGAATATTAGTTTAACATTTAATTAAGTTTTAGTATTTAGATATAGGAACATAATTTATAGCATAACATTCAATTAATATTTTATCTTTATTTTGATGTGTACTATTTCATATAAGTATATCTTTTAACATAGCATTAAGGGTGCTTGATGGCTCGCCGCTTTAGTTCAAATGAATCCCCTTCTTTTTCAAAATCTTTGTCCCGCCTCTCTGGCTCAGGTCGCTTGTTGCCAAAGTCAGTGGGTTCGTCACCTGTGTCTCCTAAGTGTGATCTGGTGGTGGACCTTTCTGTTGTGGATGGAGATTTGCTGGGTGAAGATGGTTCTGCTACTATGGGTCCTTTTAAATGTGATTTGCTAGGTGAAGACAGGTTTGTTGCCATGGGTGATTTGAAATGGCCTCCTCTTGTGGCCTCTGGTTTTTTCAAGGCTATAGGTTCTTTTGCTGAGGTTGTGCGGTCTGGTTTTGGTAGTGAGAGGCACCCTCTTCTACATTCGTGTGCTACTCCAGTAATCTCCCTTGGTCAAGAGGTCTTAGATTGCATTAAGTATTTATCTAAGTTGTGCCTTATTTGTAGGTTTTGTAGATTTTGGCCTTCTCTTTCTGATTTACATCTTTGAATTTCAAAGCAGTGGAAACCTTTGGTGGAGGGTAGGATTGAAATTTACCCTTCTTCCAGAGGTTTCTTTATTATTTGTTTTAATTTTACTAAGGATAGACAGATTATCTTAGATCATGGTGTGTGGGATTGGGACTTTCATCCCCTTTCCTTAATACCTTGGGTTCATTCTTTCAACCCTTTGAAAGAACCCCTTAATGTTATGCCTATTTGGGTGAGATTGTCGCATCTCCCTTTATAGTTTTGGTGCCCTTCTACTTTTGAGGGTATTGATAATGCTCTGGGTCGGTTCTTGAAAGTGGATATCACTTCCAAGAACTTTACCCATACCTTGTTTGCTAGGATTTTGGTGGAGATTGATTTATCTCAAGTGTTACCTGGTGAAGTTGTGCTTCAGGTTAATGGTTGATCTTGGTCTCAGGTGGTGCAGTATGAAGGCATCCCCTTTCACTATAGACACTCTTTTGATATTGTTCACTTGGCTCAGGACTGCCCTCATGGCTCTCATCATGTTTCTTCCTCAACTTGGTGGAAAAATACTCTTCAAGAACATTTAATTGTGCGCCATGATGTTGATTCTTCTTCAGATGATGATGATTCTATCCCCCCATCTCCTTTTGTACATCAAAATAATCCTGGTGATGTTGGTGTAACATCTCCTTTGGCTTCTGATGCTTTGTTTCTTGTTAGGTTGGCTCCTTTTGTTGCATGTGCAGCTTCCTTAGAACCCTCTACTACCCCCGATCTTCTTGCTCCACCTAATGTGTGTGTTGCATCTAAAGCTTCTTCTGAAGAAAATTTTGGTCCACTGGTTTGTTCCACTAATGGGGACTCCTCCCCTTCTGATTCAACTAATCTTATTTTAGATTTATCTTGGATAGTAGTGCAATGAAAGAAGAAATTTAAGAATGCTAATATTTTATGTAACAAGCCCTTGGAGGCTTTGGTTCCTAGCTCTAGAGATTGAGCTATTTTTCTAGTTGGTTTCCTTTATTTTTGTTGTTTTAGCCTGACTATTTCTGACTGGTGGCTTGTTTGGCTAATAAATTTTGTTGGATTGTTCTACCCTATTCAATTATTTGTATGGGATTAGGGCCCTTCCCCGCTTATCTTATCAAAAACATAGCATTAAGTGTATCTATAGAAACCTATCTTCTAGGATTGTTTAAACTATGTTTAAAATCATTGAAATTTTGATATTAAAGTTGATTTGTTTAGGAGTAAATTGTAAGTTGTATTTAATTCAAAATGCAAACTTTTCTTTAATATAATCTAAGTATGATTATATTTAAATATATGTATTCATGCTTACAAATCACACAATCTCCATATATAGCTAGACATTATTTACAATGAAAATGCAAATACATACAATTGGACACCAATTCCCTTTCAACACAAATATATGTTGTGTCCTTAGAACATGAAAATGATACAAACATTTCAATAGAAAATAAAAATTCTTATTATTTACATCAAACTACACACTCCCCTAGTGAATCAACAACTCTACATGAACAAGCCTAATCACATATTCTATTAATATTTTCTATACAAAATCATTCCAACATGAAAGGTTAGATTCCAAACACGTTCTCATTTGTGCTACATTGATGATCAAGAGAAAAATCATGAACAAGAGAGAGGCCTATTGAAAATGAAGGTGAAATTGTAGCTTAAAACTTGTAAACCTATGTGATTGTAGATTTAATTAAGTGTTCTTTTTCACAATTATTTGTGTATGATTAATCTGTTTAGATCAATTTGACCAATTGTAGAATGAGATAGAAGATTGTAGAAGAATGAGACAAGAAGATAGAAGTGACACAACATATACGTGGAGAAACCCTTTCAAGAAAAAACTCCACCAGAATCAATAGTGCTTGTATTATTTAACATTAGAACAAGATTACAATAATATTGTATCAATTCTTGATTGATATGCTTCCTTGCCTTCAACAATCCTTCTTCACAACCTGCACGAAACTCTCATACACTTTCTATAGCACAAGCTATCCATGCATTCCATGTGACCAAGCATGAATCCACAGATCCCATGCCATGCTTCAAACCCTCACACATGCACAAGCTCAACCTACTAACCTTCCATCAAGATTACAAACTCTAATGCAATTGCTGCAATAAATAGACAATTATGATCATTTTAAACTCCAAAGAGTTATCAAATACAAGAGCATAAAATCCTCTCATAAATCCATGCCTAGATTGTGCAAGTAGAGTTCCACACTATAACATGAAGTCAAAACCAAAGTCTTCTCAATTTAGGCACCCCAAACTAAACACTTAACTAATTGTTGGTCAAGAAAATATCTTGCAAGCACAACCTCAAAGTTGGCACCCAAGAATGGGCCCACTTAACTAAGCCTTGTAAATATCTTCTCATGCAAAAGGTGTTAACTCCAAGATGCCAACTTGGGCACCCAATGTGGGCCAAGTCAATCTTTGTTAACTAAAACATATCTCTCCATCAATTCATGCAAACATTATGCATGATTGATCATCCCTACTTAACTGAATGTGTTCACTTGTTATCTGTCATGCAACTGAATTCATTAGTCATGCAACTCAAGTCAACTGAAGTCAACTAGCATTCAACTGAAACTAACTACATGCAACTGAAGATAACTAAACTGAATTGAACTTAACTGAATTGAACTGAGTTGATACTAAACTGAACTGAACTAAACTCCACTCATGTGAATATCAATCCCTAACTTGTAGGATCTAAAACATGCATTACTGAAGTGTTATGAATCCTCCAAATAGTTAACTTAAGCAAGGTGGGTTCCACCTTCCATGTGGGCACCCCATGTGCTCCTATTTTGTAGGATCTCTTCTTGGGAATCCCCACAAGTTCCTATCATTTAAGAACAATTACAAATGTCAATTTACATGTTCATTTCATTTGAATTTAATCTCTTTTTAATCCTAGCATTGGGGAACACTTTCCAAGGACTTAGGAGATACATGAAATATGTTTAAGATTGCAATTAAATGGCATCCTATTCCCAACAAGGTCCAATATCCAATCAACTAGGATCATCCACTTTTTTCAAAGCACACTTTCTTATAAAAGAGAAAATATCAAACATTGATGGTTTTAAACTACACAAAGCTAGGTTTCCATCTTTCTTCCAAAATAACAAATTTCTCATTTGCAAATAAAATCTATTAGAGCATACAATACCAAGGAAGTGGATTAGGACTACATGAGCAAGGAAATTTAGAACTATTATACTTTTGCACAAATCCTAGACAAGGTCTTGGAAATTCATTGACCAAAAAACTTAATGGTATCAATGGTACCTTATTGATATTGGGGGAAACTTCATTAAATGGGTATGTGCAGGATCATCATGGAAAAAATAGACCCTTAAGTGGCAAATTTTTTTAGAAAAATCAGAGTTAGGCAACTTGACATAAAAATTTGAATAAGTTATCTATATTATTTCAAAAATATGTAAGAATAGAATTTGTAGAAAATTGAATGTAGTTTCTAAACTACTAGGTTTTTTTTAAATCTATTTGGTGAAAATTTGAAATTTCAATGCGAGTACTTAAATTCGGGAAAAAATAAGAATTAGGTGTCTGTCTGACCACCCTAACCACAATTTTAATGATAATATTTTTTATAATATTTTAGATATAAGTAGAGGACTCATGTCCCTATGTGATGCATATTTTTTTATAATTTTTTTCCAAGTAAATAATTAATTATGAATTTTTTATTATAACTTTTAAAAAATAAAAAAACTCAAATGTCTAACCACCTTAACTTGGTAAGAAATTCATGAACTTCATTTCTTTTTTTTAATCCTATAGTATTTGAAGCATTGAATGTGACATGTGTTTCAGATTCAAAAAATGTGATACCATTTGAAAGCTATAGATTTTTTTCAATTAGCCTATCAATTAGGGCTTTAGCTGTAATTCAAATAGAAAATAAATAATAATTAGTTATTAAATTCAAAGAAAATCATAATTTATATTGATGTAAAGCTAAGAATCTCCTTTAAAAACCCTTTTCATTTCATCAATTTTGGGTTAAAAAAAATCGTCAGCCACATACCCTACAAAAACCCATCATATTGCCTCTTTTTGGCCCATCATGATACTGCACATACCCAAATACAAGCATCAAAATAGGGGCAATATGTATTCCTTACCATAATTTTGTTTCCAACACTCTTCCCATCCACACCATAAACAATCATTCCAAAATCCTTAAACATACTAAGTGGAACCAATGAAAATAAAAGTATTACAAAAAAGATCAAAATCAAATGTCAAAAGCCATTGAATTTAATAAGAAAAGTGGACACATCAAGTAAAAATGGATAAAAAATAAATTGTATCAACAAAGGAAAAGTATTCAAATGTAATAGTCAATCATAATGTGGAGCCACAAGAAAAAATACCTCCTACTTATAGAAAGTGTCCACCTCATTGAAAATGGGCATTGATTCCTTCATGTAAGACATATACAAGTGTTAGTTCTAAACACAATCACAATACAAAGTCTTAATTTGATCATCCAACATCTAAAATACCAAATAATCAATTCAAATTTATCATCACCCATTGCAATCCAATATGTAGCTTAAATTATGAAAATCATATCTCACAAACCTATTAAATATTGGAAACAACACTTTATCATAACTATTCTCATGACACTCTATCTCAAGGGACATATTCAGATAAGACCAACCCTAGTATGAATAAGTATCATAATAAAATCCATGGATTATATACAAGTTCCATGATCATAATAAGGAAACTCAACCATACACATCACTATTGATATATTGTGACACTAGAATCTATATCAATACCATGAAATTGGACAAACATAGTTAATGATGATTTGACGATTAATTTTATCCAAAAAAATAGCAATGATAAAAATTTCCCTCTAGTGAAGATTGTTTCTTTGACAACTTGGGGTGGTCACCATGATGAGAACCTACCAAACATGCCTCATATCTAACAACCAAAAAAGGTATAAATAAATAATTCATTCATAGTGAAAGCTATTTTTATGGAACTTTGGATAAGTACCATAATGAAAAATTGATAAATACGAAATATTTGTAAAATTAATTATCTCTATGTAGCATTACACTTAAGGGAAAATTTTCTCATCCAACCTACCTTTGTCATGCTATTGTCATCTATTGATTTTGTATAATATGAATCCATATTCCCTACCCATATTAATTGAATATGAACTAGGGAACAAACTTAAAACATGCTTTGCAAACTCAAGTGACATGTCCAACATTTGGTCACACACCATTTATTATCATCTCATCACCTACATAACATTATCCAAGGCCTGGGAAAAAGTTAAAAGTGGAGGGCTGCTTCCTTTCCTGGAGAAGCTCCATGGCTCCAGCCAGGAGGCTACGAATCTCTTTGTTAAAAATTGGAATAAAGATAATTTTACCCTATTTGGTAGGAATTTTGAGCTCAGTGAAAATTTAATCGCTGATGTTACGGGCTTATCTACTGAAGGGAAGAAGTTTTTCAGGGACAGGGCTTTTTCTAATGAAGCCGTGATTAGATTTCCTAAAAAAGACAAAGAAAGGTTAAGCCTAGTCAAAATTGCTAGCAGTTACTTTGATGCGGACTCTATAAAGGCTATCTGGAGGAAGGTGCTGTGAGTCATCATGGAGTACATCATGGTGGATGGGCGTTTTACTAGAGTTTATGGCTACCACTTTTCTCTTCTCAACCACTTCCGCCATAAGGTTAGGATCTCTCTTCCCTATTATCTTTTCTGTTCCCTAAAGAAAAGCTTGGAGGATAATAAGAAAAACCCCAATAGATTTCCTATCTTGCATATGAGGCTTATAAGATTGATTGTTGAGCATTTCCAAAACATGCCTGCCCCCATTACCCTAGTTTCCACTCCCGACTCTGAGAATGATGACACGGAGCCCAGTGGGTTGGAGTATCTTCCTAACCCTAGTTCGGCTAGAAAATTCCTTGGCTCGCATGCTAGCCCTTCTGGGAAAATAAACCCTACTCTCCTTTCTGGTAAAGCCCGTGCTGAGCTTGAGTTTGATAGTCCTTCCCTTCATAAGAAACCCTAGGCTAAAAGTCTTGTTTCCTATTCTGAAGAATCCTCTGACTCGGAGGAGTCTGATGTCAACAAAATTGTGGTTAATGCTAAACCTCTATCGGACAAACATGTTGAAGATGACTCCCCTGTTAACCTTAATTCTGAGAAAACTGTTCCTAATATCGGTGATGAGCCCTCTCTGGACTTTCTGAACCTAGCTAAAGCCAAATCTGAGTCCCATTCCAAACTCCTGGACTGGACTTTCACTTAAATCAATGAGCTGAAAATAAAAAATTGGGCCCTACAAAGCAAAATTGAAGTTCTGGTCGCTAAAATTGCTGAGATTGAAAAGAAAGATGGGGACAGGGGGGTCCATGGTCACAGTAACAGAGACATTGATTCCAAGGTTGACTGTATTATGAACACTATCAAGACCATCGTTGAGCAAAATAACAGAATGGCCAGACACAATGTCATTATTATTAATGCTATAGGAGAGAAGCTCGATAAAACCCAATAGGGTTCTCTGGTGGTGGATCTGGAGGAAACAGAGGACAAAAGCTAGGACACGGACGTGGGTATATCCAAAAGAACTAGAGCCAACCTGAAGCGCAAGGTCCCCCCTACTTCTAGTATGATTCAAACTTTTAAAAAGGGTGTCATTGATATGCAAAAGCTGGAGGAGGAGATGGAGTCTGCTCTCAAGACTCTGAAGTAATGTCTGGGATTTCTGTGCTCTCTTTGCTTTTCCTCTGTTTCAGTCTTTTTGGTTTTGTTCGATAGGTTGCTGCTGATCTTTTCTTGGGCAGCTGGTTTTTGTGGTTGGACTTTTTTGTCCTCTCTTCTGTTTTGTAAACTTTGTGGTTTCAGGTCCCTGTAAAACCCGTTTTACCCTTGTATCAAAAACATTATCCAAATCTGTATCATTGAGAAATTTTGTTATTCCTATATGACATAGTCCTTAGAGATCATATCCTAACCATCCTCCCATACTCTACCTAAGAAATCCCTTATCCTTTAACCTTCATTGCAAGACTTGGTTCTCCCTTGACATTAACTCCAAGATTTCAATTTAGCTATCATATATCCCTCCAAAATATATCCAATCACAAAAGAAATCCAACTGTATGCAACAATCCTAATCCATGCAATATAGCACATCATATAAAACATCCCTTAGTTTTGTTCCCAACCTTGTAAACTTTAATCCATTTTAGTCACATTATCATCATCAAGATATTCCTTTCCCAATCCTCAAATTATTTTTGGGATGCGACCTTCCCATATCAACAAAATCATCATTATCATCAATCAATAAAATTTTCTCAACTTGACTAAGACCAAGGTCATGCTTGTATATGCATCTTTGTGCATTATTGTTTGCTTTCTTCTATGTAATTTTCATTCATTTATATTTTTCATAGTCCTTGTAGTATATACCACACCCAAAATATGAACCAACATATCAACAACCACCTTTCCAATGAAAACAATAGTATATACAACCCCCAAAATACCAAGCACCATATTATTAGCAACCACTATCACATGTGGTTTTAAAACCTCAAATAACACACTCAAGAAACATGCGATTTCAATGCAAATTCATATATTTATAAATCAACCTCAATAATATACAATCATAGCATCATTTTCTATTATGAAAATTTCCCTATCGTTGATCACTTGATTTAAATGGGACGCTTCCTTCTCTAAACCAAACATTATCCAAATCCATCTTCTAGTCTTTCACAATTTGGCATGATGTAATAATATTGTTTATTAGTTGATTTTTGCTTTTTTTTCTTTGGTTTATTTTTTGGTCATTTAATTTTTCTTTTGATTTATATTTGACTTGTATTATGCCTAGTCAAGCTCACCATAATAATCTCATATGATGGTGTGCTTTGAATGATATACATTGGGATAATTTCTATTATTTTTGTGTTGTGTTTGATGTTGTTCTATCACTAGGCCCACCAAGGTAACACACATTGCGATGTGTAGCAAACTCTTTATTTTTATTAGTTGCATCCTCATAGATCCACCAAGAATATTAAACACCTTGTGATTATTGTATCATCCTCAGATTGTTTATTATTTTCTTAAGATTCATTTAATGCATTCGATACATTGTCTCCTTGGTCTTAAATACCCTGGTGCATAAAATCCATTGCTATATTCAATAAATATTCCTAAACTAAAAGTTAGCACAACACATCATCATAATTAATATATCATCTCCATTTTATCCATCATCATGTTCCTTGCATATATTTTTCTTCATTTTCCATTTTTTTTCTAACCTTTTCCTTCATGCTACTTATTTTGACTGATCACCCATGTAATTCGACATGGATAATCTCTTGAGGGGAAATCAATCATCTCACTTTTTAAAAATGTTATTTCTTACCCAATTGAGGTATATCATAATTTCTTCATCTCATCTAAATTTCTTCTTAGCTCTTTTTTTTCGAAACAATGTCACTTCAAAAATTGTCTCAAAAGTGAGCTAAATGTAGACACTAAAATTACTCTCCTAATCATTTAACCATATTCATTTTCATATTGTCATCATATCATCAATTTACCATATAATTAATTAATTATTCATCCATTATTCTTTATCACATAACTAATTGCCATTTATTATTCATTTATTCATTTTTTATATTTTATCTATTTGAATAAATAATATTTTAGTATTTAAATAAATGAGAGATAATTACGTATTTTCAATACATAAAATTTCCATTTCACCTCATCAGTTAACTTATTCTTCAAATTACCAACTTCCTCATTGAACAATATATTAAACAAATTAATATGTTTATTATTATCTTTTCATAAGTTAACTCCATCTTCAAATTAGGAACTTATTCTTGCCATTTATCAATTTAATAATATAATAATTCATTATTATATCTTAGGTGTTTCAAATGGAATTTTCCTAATTTCAATTGAGTTGACTCTATAGTTAATATAATTAACTCAATTTTTGTATCTCAGCCTCATCCATCCATTTGATTTTTAATATATATATATAAACACCTTCATCCTCTCCTCATTTTAATGAATCCCAAGTCTTTATGCAAATCTACTATATTGAAATTCATTATCAATTGAATACAATGTAATGTTGTTGTGTTGTATCTATATTTTTAACAAGCATGTTGACATAACAAACTTGATTTAAGGTTTGAAATGACATTGATAAATAGAATGTGACTTCTTGATTTATGCTAGTTAGTTTGTATTTTCAAGATCTCATTTTTCTTGTCTTCCATTTTCATTATATAAAACTTCCAATATTAATAACAGATTTATAACACTTACAAAAATAAAATAAAATTATAACACTTAACAAAATGGGTCCCTCATGCACCTCTTATTTCAATGTCCCTATTCTCAAGTGGTCTAGGTCTATTTTTGGAAAACTCAAATGTTGAGTGGGTGTTTCCTTAGATAGTAAGGGGGTTTGTTGATGGCTGGGGTTTATTCCCCTATTCTCATAATATTATTTTGGATCTATGGAGACAAGTTCCTCCATTCCTCACTTGGGGCTTGTGGAAAGAAAGGAAATATAGGGTCTTCAGGGACACAACGAAGAATAGTAAAGACCTCTATATAGCTATAAAGAAGTAGATACAAGAAAATGTTAATAGTTGTAGGTTTGCTCTTAAGAAATTTCCATCCTACAAAGAGCAATGAATCAAGCAATTATGGGTTATTTCACAAAATATTTAAACAATTTGAATTGGACAAAACAACTTATAAGGAGCACTAGGTGGAAACCTCTGGATATTGGGTGGATCAAATGCAATTTTGATGGTTTCTCTAAGGGGAACCCAAGGCTGGCGGGAGCTGGCGGTGTCTTCAAGGACCATCAAGGTAGTTTTATTGAGGAGTACAATAAAGGTTTGGGTGTTGCTTCTAATAACTTAGTTGAGGCTTATGTTGTTTGGGCGGGGATTAATCGAATGAAGTAGAAGGGATTTTCTAAGGTGCTTGTTGAAGGGGACTCAAAGCTTATAACAGACTATCTTAGTAATGAATATGATGTTCCATGGGTTTTAAAATACATCTTGGATGATTGTAAGAAAATGTTGAATTCTTTTCAAAATTATAAAATATGCCACATGTACAAAGAAGGTAGCATGGTGGCTGATTCCATGGCGAATATCAATTTAAGGAATTTTGATTGGATTTACTATGATTTTCTGCACTTGCCAAGTCAAATCAAAGGAATATTATTAAAAGAGAAAATTGGCCTTCTAAATCCCACAAGAGATAATTAATTATCATTGATGATGGTTTCAGGATTTAAATTTGTTATTGTGATTTTGTTCATAAGTATTATGGAATTTAATTGGGATGAAAGTGACATTTATAATGATTGCATGAGTACTGGAAATCTTGAGAAGTAGGAAAGTATTAAGCCAAAAAGATATTCTTTTTTTGTGGCCTTGGGGTGGGTTAAAAAAGGTAATTATTTGATGGGATTTCAAATTTATGCTTTGCCCATGTGGGCCTTCTCAAATATTTTGATGGATCAGCGATTGGATAGCTCCATGCAAGATGTGAATGTAAATTGGATATGCAACCAAAAAAGTTTAATTATGACTTTTATTGGCGAAGGGTTGGTCATTTCCAAGAATAGATGGACTAGAAGACATTCTTGTGATCCAGGTTGAGGAAAAAAAGGGTTTGCAAGTTGATTATCTACTCTTGCATAGGGATAGCCTAATTAATAAAGATATGGGAGGACCAAGGAAAAGAACTGAGTTGAGTAAGCATGACTCTCTTAGAAAAAATTAACTTTGGGGCCTTTTTGAATGGGCAGATTTATCCCTTATTTTGAAGAAATGGAAGGTTACAATGAGGGTTTGAGCTATAGCTTTGAAAATGCATGGCGAGATGGTAGGGTTGATATGCTTCACTATGGATGCCAGGCTGATCACTAATGCCACTAGCCTCAAGTATGAAGGGATAAAATTTATCAAGAATAATACTGGTAACTATCAGTAGTTTATTGATAGATTTTTCAAGGCTAAGGAAAAACCTCATTGTTTTCAAAATGGCTACTCTAGGTTGCTCCTTCCCCCTCCTTAAATCATAATATGAGCTATTTTTTTATGAAATAATTTACATTAGAGGGTAGATTCTAGTCTATCCATGGTTACCATTGCCGTATCTTGAACCACATCTGTCACCTAGAAAAAATTAACTTGTCATTTTTCCTTTTTTCGTCTCTGTAATAGAGTCTTTCCTTCAGGGCTAACCCTCCTTTACACCAGGTTCTAATTAGGGAAATCTACAAGTATGCTTTAGCTACTTCCCCACAAATAATGTCTTCCTTAACCTGCTTGAAGGTAACCAAGGCCCCCTGCTAGCTCGGTGGAAATAGAGTTAATTGAAAGTAGACCCTGCTCCCTTGTTAATGTCATTGAAAGATCCAAAACCCCTTCTCCTAAGAATATGAACCCTACTTGGTTTGAGCTCAGGTTAAAACCTCCCTTGATAAGAGCATTAAAGAGCCTATCTCTTTAGGGGTTAGAAAAAAAAGAAAGGTGGTTAGTAAAGAACCAAACCTTGATTCTCCCACTATTACTATTCTAGATGACAAAGACAACCCTGATAGTGGGTCCACCCCTCCGACGGGTCCTAGTCCTCCTATCTGGTGTTAGCAGCATCTAAAGGAGGGGAAAAAGACAAGAATACTAAAAATTCTATTGGTATGGAGAGTGTGACTTCCTCGGGTGAGGAGAATAAGAAAAGGAAAAAAGTGGCTAGGGCATATAGGGAGGGTTGCTCAAAATTGAAATATGTTCCTGATATTCTAGGGGAGACTAAATTATCAGAAGAGGAGGATGCATTGATGTTGGATGAGATTGAGAACTCTATCCAAGAAGAGGTAGAACATATTCCTCATTAGGAGGAGGTGCATGATCTGGGTGAGGGTATGAGCAAGGGAGTTCGTTAGGATAAGATGGAAAAAAATGTTTCCCCAATTGGTCTTGATGCCATTAACATAGTTACTTCCCCTCTTAATGAACAAACCCCTTTGGTTGCTTTTGAGGAAACTGAAAATACTATTATGGAAATGCTTGTGCAAAGAATGGAACAAGTTGAAAAAATGTTGCAGAAGGAAGATAATTCAAAAATATTTCAAGTTATTGAGGTTGCTATTAAGAATGTTTGCAAATTTGTTGAGGGTGTCATGAAAAAATCCATAATGGAAATGATTTTTGGATAGGGAAAGATCACAAAGCAACAATGGAAAAAAGGAAAATAGGATGAGATGGAGCACCCTAAGCCTGTGGAGGATAAGGAAAGCCTTGAAGCTATTGTGGACAATCTTGGAAAGACTTGGAGCCTTATTGAGGATTATTAATCCTCTTTTTTTTCCTCTTTGCTTCTTTTTCTATGTCTTAGTCTATAGGGGTTTTAGTCTTTACTATTTTGTTAATTGTTATTGACATATATAGCCTAGACTCAATATATATTTGGACTATTTTTGTTTTGTTGGTTAACAACTTTGGGTACATTATGGAAAGGCTTAGCCTTTAGTATCTTTGGGTTAATGATAGTCTAGTTTGGCCTTTAAGATATTGGTTTATTGATAAGTTAATGTATTTTTTTGTCTGCTCTTGGTGGTTGTGGTTGGAGAGGTTGTTTGTTGTTTTTCTATTGTCTCCTCTCCTTGCTATTTTGGTCTGGTTTTACTGTTTTGGACTGTTATGCTTTTGTACAGGATCAGGGGCCCTTTCCCCTAGTTATCTTATCAAAAACAAAATTGGTCCCTCTAGTTCTATCACTGTAGAAATTGGTGATGAGCTGGAACCTTGCTGATGAGCCCAAAATATGCTCATAGTTTGGATATTATGATGAACTTTTAATGCCTTTACTTTTGTTATTCGTGGTTGTTTAAAACTCTTTTGAAACCTTTTATGGGGATATCCTGTAGCAAAACATTTGCATATTCCTGCAGCTTATTGTGTTGACTTGACTACATTTATTACCCCGTTGACTCCCTAAATGACTGGTATATCGCATACAGTTTTTGAATGATGAAATAGATTTAAATGTGTGATTAATGAACGAATATTGTGTATGTGCCATTCACCTTTTCTTTCGCATATGTTACCTTTTGTTTCGCAGGTTGTTGAAGAATGATCGAGTCAAGTGGAGCCGATCTCGGCCTTGCAAAAAGTCCATTTCCTGCATGACTTCGAGGAAGCTCCCGTGAAGACTCTTTGACCGAAACCGTTGGGAAAGTTTTTTAATGATAGTCAATCTGGAAAGAGTGGAGAGCTAGATTCTCTCCGGATCGGGTTGAACGCATAAATTAATTTATGAAGTTTGTTCCTTGATTCTGGGATACACTTTACTTCCACGTATTTCTTTGATAGGGTTAGTTAGTTAGTTGCTCTCCTGATTTTAAATAAAGTACTCCTCCTGCGAGTGAAAAGGAGATGATAGTTAGAGTAAGATAGAAGCATAGTGATAGAAAAGATTGCAGATATCATGTAAGAGTCAGTATGATAATGAAAAGCAGAATCTGTTTGACAAGAGACAGAGTTTGTTGTTAGTTTATATCAACAAAGCAATGTATACCATTCTGTTTTCATGAATAAAGTTTGATGAAGTTCTGAGTTCAGCACCTGCGTAATCAGTAGATGCTTGCAAAGGGGGCCCACTTAGTAAGTATCTGTAGCTAGTTAGTTAGCTGTTCTTTTCTGTTGATCTTCAGTTAGCTTTCATCTTTGAAGTTTTCATACAAACTCAGTCTTGTATTGCTCCTGCAGGGAATCCATCCCATGCCTGTTTCTGCAGCATAAGGCCAGTTCATAGTTTGTGTTTAGTCGTAGTGTTATGGTTTCTGTTTTAATCAAATCATAGTTGAGTTAAAGAACTTTGCATTACCTTCTGTAGCGTAGATAGAATTCCTTCCAAGTATTTATTTCTGCTAAGTTTTGACCGAAACCAGTTCTTAGTGCATATATTGTGTGTGCCATTTAAAGTTTACGCCCCTAGTTTGACAAGTAAATGAACGTCCATAGAGAGATATTAGTCACCGTTGGAATGTCCAATTCCCGTGAAAGGTTTTACTGTGATTTTCATATCCTTTTGTGGGCGCGACCATTTTTGGCGCCGTTGCCGGGGATGGCGTTAAGCTAAGGATTTGTCAAAAGTCATTTTTAGTATTAGTTTAGTTTGTTAGTCAAAAATTTTGAAATTTTTTCAAACCACCATTCATCGTATTGCATGCATAGAAGAAGAAGAGATGCACTGGGAAGGTTCCTCCCTGAAAACCTGTTTATTGAACTACCATTTGACCCAGCTGACAACGAACCTGAGGAAAATCCATTCGCTCTGTTATTCGAGCAAGTAAACATGGAAAATAATCCACCTAATAATCCACCTCCTACTTTTGAGTTTCCCATTGTTCCACAGCCGCAACCACAGGCCCTTATGCCACCTCCTGCAACAACTACCACAAATACTAGACCTCCAAAACAAATGCCTATGCCTGCCCAGCCATTGCCAAATCTGAATAATAGGCAACAACAACCTACGTATCTTGCCGAAGCCAACCAATATCAAGCTTATGCCCTAAACGTTAATGACATCCATTTGAGGTCTGGAACCACTTTACCTGCTCCAAAACTGCCTCTAATTACTGAAATACCAGATTCTCCCCTTGAAGAATCTACTGCACCTGCTGATTCTACTAAGCATATGCCTATACCTGATACGGTTTCTAAGGAGCCTATTTTGCAAAGTCAAGACAAACCACCTTTTCCTCAGAGGTTGCAAAGTACTGCATTTAAATCCATGGAAGAACCCACTTTTGACATTCTGGATCAGCTCAAAAATGTGCAAATTCAAATCCCCTTATTTCAGGCTATTAAAGATGTTCCCATTTTTGGAAAAGCTATTAAAGAGGCCTGTTTGAAGACCCTGGATGAAAGAAAAAGGATCCCCAAAAAATTCATGTCTTAGAGAAATTGGCTGATATAATGTTGGGAAATGTAGTCATCCCAAAGTATATTGACCCTGGAAGTCCTGTAGTGCAAATACATATAAATGGCCAAATTGTAAAAAATGTTTTGATTGACTTAGGTGCTGCCATTAATATCATGACAAAGCATACTATGGACTCCTTGAACATTTCAAATATTAGGTCTACACCCACAGTTATGCAGTTTACAGATAGCTCCACAGTTAAACCTGATGGGATGGTGGAAGATGTAATTGTCACTCTTGAATCTTGGGAGTATCCAGCTGATTTCATGATATTATCAGTTAAGGCAACTTTAGGAGGGTATCCAGTTGTCCTTGGTAGACCATGGTTAGCAACTGCTGATGCTTTTATAGGATGTCGTTCTAGAGATATGACTATTTATGATGGACAGTCCACAAAAAAATTGGCTTTGTACCTGCCTGCTAGACCTCAACCAGATTTGTCCCAACCTGTTTAGCCAGATGTGGGGGAAGAAACTGAAGAAGCCAATTCTTTGACTCAATTAATGATGCTTCAAAATGATCCATTCTCACAACTTCAAAGTGAGGATGCTTTGCTTTTTCAAATTCTACAGTACAACTCTGATATGGGTAGTTCATCTGATCCAAGTGGCAGCCATCTACAATGTTTCCTGCAGCAACCAAATTTTGAGAGTTCACTGCCTAAACTTCCAGCAATTTTTAATAACTTGCTTCCACAAGAGGTACAAACATCACCTGTAGATTCTATGAGTAATCTCACTAAGCAGATAGAATTGTCTCCACGTCACTGTTTGAATATCAACATCAAGCTGTCACAATCTCAATAGGCTATCTTATTAAAAATGCTACAAGATCAAGCATAAAGCTTTTGCATGGGAATATGGGGACATGCAAGGAATAGATCTTCGAGTTTGTACTCACAGGATATATATCAAAAAAGATTGTTTACCAGTTAGACAACCTCAAAGAAGAGTAAATCCAACACTTAGAGAAATAGTTAAAAGTGAGCTTCAAAAATTGCTTGATGCTGGTTTTATTTATCCAATCTCTGACAGTCAATGGGTTTCTCCATTAGTTATTGTTCCCAAGAAAGGTGGAAAATAGAGAGTGTGTGTAGATTACAGAGAGTTGAACACTGCCACTAAAGAAGATCACTTTCCACTACCATTTGTAGACCAAGTACTGGACTCACTGTCTGGCAAAATATATTTTCCCTTTTTGGATGGTTACAGTGGGTACAATCAGATAAAAATTGCCCCTGAAGATCAAGATAAGACCACTTTTACCTATCCATGGGGAACATTTGCTTATTCGGTCTTGCCTTTTAGTCTATGCAATGCGCCAACAACATTTTAGAGAGCAGTAATTAGTATCTTTGCTGATATATCTCATGACTGTATGGAGATTTATATGGATGATTTCACTACCTATGGAGTCACATTTGAAGAAGCACTGGTGAATTTAGAAAAGGTATTGAAAAGGTGCAGAGAGCAAAATTTGTCTCTAAATAGTGAAAAGTGTTTTCTAATGATGGAAGAAGGTATTGTTCTAGGTCATCATATTTCAAAGAATGGAATTCAGGTTGACCCTGCTAAAATTGAAGTTATTCTAAATTTACAAACTCTTGCAAAACAAAAAGATGTCAGAAGTTTCCTTGGCCATGCAGGGTATTATAGAAGGTTTATAAAAGATTTCAGTAAAATTTTTAGTCCACTTTATGCCTTATTAACTAAGGATTCTCAATTCGAGTGGACAGAGGCCTGTGAAAAATCTTTCCTGCAACTAAAGGACTTGCTTACTCAAACCCCTGTTCTTTAAGGTCCAAAATGGAATTTGCTTTTTCACATACATGCTGATGCCTCTGATTTTGGTATAGGAGCAGTTTTAAGTCAAAAAGAAAATTCAATTGAGCATGCTATCTACTTTATCAGCAAGAACCTTCAAGGTCCTGAGCTCAACTATACTGTTACAGAAAAGGAATTGCTCGCAGTAGTGTATGCTTTGAATAAATTTAGGCATTATGTCACAGGTTATCAGATATTCGTCCATACTGACCATGCAGCAATCAAGTATCTGATGAACAAACCTGCCATTTCTGGTAGATTGGCAAGATGGCTCCTGTTGTTATAAGAATTTGACATTACAATAATTGACAAACCAGGAAGAGCTAATGTTGTAGCTAACTTTTTATCAAGACTTCAATCAGCTACACCTGTTGAACACGAGGTCATTGATGATAGGTTCCCAGATGAACACTTTTTTTCCACTGCTGCACATACACCATGGTATGTAGACATTGCCAATTATTTAGCAGCAAGCAGAATACTAGCCCACTTTTCTCCAAAAGAAAAGAAATTGTTAATAGAGAAAAGTTTTAACTTTTCATGGATTGCAAATTGTCTATTTTATACTGGACCTGGTCAAGTGATGCGGAGATGTGTAAGAGAAGATGAGACTTATGATATCTTGCATACTTGCCATGATGAAACTTTGTGGGGGACATTTTGCAGACTTATGATATCTTGCATACTTGCCATGATGAACATTTTGCAGCAAAAAGAACACAATGAAGATTCTTACAACAGGGTACTACTGGCCAACATTACATAAGGATGCTGTGGCCTATACAAGGAAATGTGACAGATGCCAACGTATGGGAAGACCAACCAAGTCAGATGAAATGCCACTATATCCACAGGTAATAGTCACCCCTTTTGATAAATGGGGAATGGATTTCGTGGGACCAATTGATCCACCATCAAATGGAAAGTCATACATTCTAGTTTGCACGGACTATGTAACAAAGTGGGTTGAGGTAAAAGCTATGACTCATGCTCCAGATAACAAGGTTGCTGAATTTCTGTATGAACAAATTTTCACTAGATTTGGAGTTCCCAGAGAGCTTGTAACTGATCAGGGAGCTCAATTCACATCGAATCTGATCACTACACTAATGAATGACTATAAGATCAAACATAGGAAGTCCAACCCCTATCACCCTCAAGCCAATGGTCAGGTGGAGGTAACAAACAGGGAAATTGAGGCGATCCTAACAAAGATAGTGCAACTCCATAGAAAAGATTGGAGCAATTGACTTCTTGAAGCAGTTTGGGCCTACAGAACTACATGGAAGACAACAATTGGGTTTACACCTTTTGAGCTGCTTTATGGGAAAACAACCATGTTGCCCATAGAATTTGAGCACAAAACTTTGAGGACAACTCTTGAACTCAATATGGAAATATCTGAAGCACATAAGGACCGTTTCCTACAGCTAAATGCTTTGGACTAAATGAGAAAAGCAGCCCTGCAGCACACAGAAGCAATCCAACAACAAAGGAAGAAATGGCATGATCAACACATCAAAACCAAGAATTTTTTTGCTAGTGATTGGGCTCTGTTATATGATTCCAGATATCAAAAGAACCAAGGTAAGCTCACAACACGCTGGCTTGGCCCCTATGAAGTTGAGAATGTGTTTGACAATGGAGCTGTACAGCTAGTGACAATTGATCCAGTCCGTTTCAAATTGCTAGTTAATGGCCACTGACTCTGGTTGTACCATAAACCAGTTTCAAAAGAAGAATTCATGCATCAGTTCGTTCAGGTTCCTCCCGCTACTCTTCCTGCAGCCGAAGGCTTTAGCATTTCTCCTGCAGCTTCACCATAATTTTGAAAAAAACATGCTCATAATAAAGGTTTTTTTTTTAAAATGAAACCCCTTTTTCTCCATTCTCATTTATCGCCCCATTTCACTTCTTTATCTTCCATCCATCCATCCCATCCATCCATTCCATCCATTCATCTCGTCCGCCCACGTCACCCATCCACTTCATCCATCCGCATCACCCTTAATTAAGATATCATTCCCAACTGTCAACTCATGCAGACGTCGTCATCTTTCTTCACACGTACATGCAAATATCAAAGGTACGCCATATCTTTTGTTATCGCATAATTGATTTATTTTATTCTATTCATTTACTGCTATGACAGTACCAGTCATTATTACCCGATCTCTGCCTATTCTTTAGTACATGTGAGGACACATGTCATACTCTAAGTAGGGGGCGGGGTAATCCACCTTTTAAAACCTTTCTTTTCGCCGCTGCCATAACTGCGCAAATAACCTCTCTTTATTATTTTTTTGGTACTTTCCAAATATGATCGCATGTCCTTCTTTATTGCATGTTTTTCTTGTAAATTATGATTAAAACTGCTTGTTCAAAAAGTTCATTTTTGGAAAAGAAAGAAATGTGACAGCACGACAGAAGAAAAACCAGAGCAGAAAGGGAAACAGAGAATTTGAATTTTCAGCAAGGAATTGAGTTCAGCTAGGGGAAAACTGTGAACATGGGTGGTCACCTGGTGTGACATGAGCCTCTAGCTCATGAATTATTATTGCAAAATCCTCAAACAGTCCACGCATTCAGCCTCTGTGGGTGGTTAAACTATTTCTTGAGTTTAAATGCTTTTGATGAGGAGGCTGTTGGAGAATTTTTGAGAACCCTTTCTGAAGGGGAAGCCACTATATGGGGTCTAACGGTTGTTGCAACTGAAGAAAGAATTGTTGAAGTAACCGGGCTTCCAGCCGTTGGAGAAAATTTTTCTTCAGATGCTGCCGCTGCAAGGGCTGAGTTTTCAATGCCCACTGATTGACCTTTGGAAGTCTCCAAGCAGGGATGCAAGCGGGTATCGTTGCCTCCTCCTTATTCAGAATACGTCACTTACATAATCAGGTATTTAACCTGTAAAGGTCATTTCTCCTACCTGCATTCGTATAATTTCAAATTATTAAGTCATATGAGGCATGGGTTAGTTGTAAATATTTCAAATTTCCTGTTAAAATTTCTAGAACAAAGTGCCCACGGAACCCAACAAGGGAAAGATAATTTTGTTGCTCACCATGGCCTTATCAAATTACTGATTGAACACTCTTTGAGAGATGTCTCACCTCTTTCCTGGCAACAATTCGTTGCCCAAAAGATCTTGCAAATTCCACAACCCCCTAGGGTACTTACCCCACAGCCTCAGAAAAAGAAGAAATAAATTGCGTCTACCAGTAGAACAGGGCAAGGGTCATCTACTCCCGTAGCACCTAGTCCTGCAGCTCCCCCACCGGAATCCTCTACTCAGGTACAAACTAGGTCTGCCACTAGGAGAGAGAAGGGAAAAACAAAGGTAGGTGAGTCATCTGGGGTAGAACAAACCCCAGAGTCTGACCCTCGTTATTGGAAAAGGCAATGCTCTTCTCCTGCAGCACCTTCCCCTGCAGCCGTCTCTCCTATAGAAACACCTGTTGCTAACACCAATTCACCATCATCCTCTGGCAGGGCAGAGCCCTCTAAGCAGACCAGAAAAAGGAAGGCTACCAGAACATCTCCTGCAACTACACAGTGACAAGAAGAGTTTCCATAAGGAAACAATATAAGACCTCCCCTGCTTCACCTCAACTAGAGGTTATTGTAATTTCAGAAGGATTTGTAGGGTTTGAATTTGATGTTTCTCAGAATGTGTCCGAAAATGCTGCACAGAGTTCATTCGTTCCTGAAGAGGAACAAGTTGAGACAAAGGAAATGGAGCATAATGAGCAAGGGTTACCAAATCTTGATGACTTGGCTACCGCTGCTATGCAGTTTTCGGAGGAAGCATAGTCTTCTCCACTGCAGCAACAAGAATTCATCTTGCAGCAAGAGCAAGAACTGACTGAACAATTGAATGTGCCTAGTGAAGCTACATTTCACCCTGCAACTTGTAAAGCTATTGTTGTTTATAAGAAGACATTTTTGATTGAGTTTCTGGAATATGTCAAAGCTAACTGGGAAACAGTTACATTGCAAACTCTGACTTTTCGGCACATAGCCCAGATTGACATGCAACAAAGTCTATGGGAGGTAGAAAGGAAGAAACTGAAAAAGGAAATTGAAAGTCAGAAGCAGGAAATTGTTGAGTTGAAAGAAAAAATGGATGAAATGTTAAAAGTAACTGGTCAGATTATGGAATGCAAACCACCACCCAGATTTTATGCTCTGTGCCTTAAGGAATAGTTCTTATGGTTCCAACTAATGAGAATTTCCAGAAATCAAGATCCTGTACTTCACACTGCTAAATAATTTTACGAGGCATACCAGGCAGCCCCTAATTGGTTAAGAAATTTTCTGTGTGAATTTTATTTACATGGCT
The DNA here is from genome assembly GCA_007258455.2 of Sequoia sempervirens. Classification (NCBI taxonomy): domain Eukaryota; kingdom Viridiplantae; phylum Streptophyta; class Pinopsida; order Cupressales; family Cupressaceae; genus Sequoia; species Sequoia sempervirens. The sequence goes on from VDFB02321896.1 coordinate 84,233, forward strand.
TCTTAATTCCATCTGAAATAGAATGGAACCCTCTTCTGTATATTGGTGATATCCATTTGAGATCATTTATGTCATGGGCAGCAAATGAAGCGAATTATGGTAGGCAATGGGAAATATATGAGAAAATTGAGAGAAATGAGCCTGTTCCATTACGCTCTCAAAGTTCAAACCCCCATGCAATGTTGAAAAACTGGTTTGCTCTGACATATGGCATTAATAATATTACAGCCAAAGAGAAGATATTTGATCTCAGGAAACATGTATATAATGAATTTCAGGAACAGTCATATTCATTTTGGAGACTGGCATACACCAGAAGTGAGAAAAGGTGGGAAAGATTAACTGTTGGACTAAGAAGATTCGAACCTCACAGTCCCCTAAATTTCACAGCAGCTCTTAAACGATCAAGCAGATATATACAGTTGGGACTTCAAAAGAGATTTGAACTATGGTTTCCATTGATATTCAGACCTTCTATGCTAATGTGGCCCCTTTATCCTTATCAGGCTATCAATCTTAATGATGATTTAGAAGACTGTAGGTATGAAAGGCTCCAGGCTTTTAGAGGATTTTATTATAGGTTTGGAACTCCATTTCAGAGTCATGCAGCAACCACTGACTTCAGAGAAACCACCAGGAAAGTTAATGTTGGAGGACCAGCATTAGGCTAAGTAGGGGGCAGTGATGAGCCCAAAATATGCTCATAGTTTGGATATTATGATGAACTTTTAATGCCTTTACTTTTGTTATTCATGGTTGTTTAAAACTCTTTTGAAACCTTTTATGGGGATATCCTGTAGCAAAACATTTGCATATTCCTGCAGCTTATTGTGTTGACTTGACTACATTTATTACCCCGTTGACTCCCTAAATGACTGGTATATCGCATATAGTTTTTGAATGATGAAATAGATTTAAATGTGTGATTAATGAATGGATATTGTGTATGTGCCATATTTTCTTTCGCATCTATTACCTTTTGTTTCGCAGGTTGTTGAAGAATGATCGAGTCAAGCGTAGCTGATCTTGGCCTTCCAGTAAAGTCCATTTCCTGTACGACTTTGAGGAAGCTCCGACGAAGACTCTTTGACCGAAACCGTTGGGAAATATTTTTAATGACAGTCAATCTGGAAAGAGTGGAGCGCTAGATTCTCTTTGGATCGGGTTGAACGCATAATTTCATTTATGAAGTTTGTTCCTTGATTCTGGGATACATTTTACTTCCACGTATTTCTTTGATAGGGTTAGTTAGTTAGTTGCTCTCCTGATTTTAAATAAAGTACTCCTCCTGCGCGAGTGAAAAAGGAGATGATAGTTAGAGTAAGATAGAAGTATAGTGATAGAAAGATAGCAGATATCATGTAAGAGTCAGTATGATAATGAAAATCAGAATCTGTTTAACAACAGATAGAGTTTGTTGTTAGTTTATATCAACAAAGCAATGTATACCATTATGTTTTCATGAATAAAGTTTGATGAAGTTCTGAGTTCAGCACCTACGTAATCAGTAGATGCTTGCTAAGGGGGCCCACTTAGTAAGTATCTGTAGCTAGTTAGTTAGCTGTTCTTTTCTGTTGATCTTCAGTTAGCTTTCATCTTTGAAGTTTTCATACAAACTCAGTCTTGTATTGCTCCTGCAGCATAGGGAATCCATCCTTGTGCCTGTTCCTGCAGCATAAGGCCAGTTCATAGTTTGTGTTTTAGTCGTAGCTGTTATGGTTTCTGTTTTAATCAAATCATAGTTGAGTTAAAGAGCTTTGCATTACCTTCCTGTAGCGTAGATAGAATTCCTTCCAAGTATTTATTCCTGCTAAGTTTTGACCGAAACCAGTTTTTAGTGCATATATTGTGCTGCGCCATTTAAAGTATACGTCCCCTGGTTTGACAAGTAAATGAACGTCCATAGAGAGATATTAGTCACCTGTTGGAATGTCTAATTCCTAGGAAAGGTTTTACTGTGATTTTCATATCTTTTTGTGGGCGCGACCACTTGCCATAAGAATGTTTCTAGTGGTGAGTTAGGTTAAAGGAGATCTACCAGGCTAGCTGGTGCTAGTCAAAAAAAGAGCAAGGATAATAGAGGAAATAAGTTGTCTTTGGAGGAAGTGGGTTTGGGCTCTTTTTATAAAGAGTTTCTTCCTAATGATGATGAGGAAATCCTAGACAATAGTGAACAAGAAGAGGAAACTAAAGAACTTAACATGGAGGAAGAAGAAGAGCATAGCGAGTGTTAGTGAATATTAGTATAGAACATAAAATATTACATTATTAGCAAGGGTTGTTGATAGTTGATTTAGTTATTGCAGTTATTACAATTGCATCCTCATTTCCTCATATAAATATGATCAATGAATATCAAATAAACCATCAAGCATTCACCACAATATTTAGATTTCTCACATATGGTATGAGAGCTCGAAGGATCCTATGGAAGATTGAAGTGTGGAAGAGCAAGAGACAAGGTGATTTAGATTTGTATAGGTTGGGCTAGAGCAATGCAGAGGCATTAATAAAGGCATGAGGCATGTGATAGTTTTGTAATGGATAGTGGAGGAGATAAAAAAATTTGAAATCGAACTTAGCAATAATTTGGAAAGTATTTGGCATTAATAAAATATAATTCTAACTGTTACCTTTTGGTTGCCAATGAAAGAGGGATAAAAGAGACTGTATCACTCTATGTTTATGCATTGCAACTAGTCAAAGGAAAGGTAGGGATATTGCATAACAATTTTAACTATATGGAATGAAGTGGGGGATTTGAAAAAGTAGAGCAATAGGAGCAAATAACTAGCTTATTAAGTGGTTTGTAGATTTCTTGCAAGATAATCTCACCCATTGCAGACACTAAAGAACTTCTGGCCTTGTGTAAATCCATAGGTATGACCAAAGTTTTTTTTGTTAAAGTTTTTGATGAAGCATTGATCCTTTTTCATTTTGGTGTAGCATTGTCATTGAATGTGAAAAGGAAACCAAAGTTTTGCTTAACTTCTATGCCTAGAATCTATTGTTTAAGGCATTCAAACTAGAGAGGAAAGAAAGGAGGCCTTTGGAGGAACAAAACAATTCTATTTTGGAGGTTGTTGAAGTTTGTTAAGGATAATCCATTGCACTTTAGTGTTTTCATTTTCTTGTTCATTCACCTCCTAGGATACATGGAGAAAGTTAAGATTTGAATGAGTGGGAGTTTGAAGGAAATTGAATGCACTTGTTGTGTGTGGCTTGAAGAGTGTTCTCTAGATGTCTATCTAGAACAATTTGCAATGCAAGGGAAGTCCATTCATAGTTTTTTGTGCATTCACTGAGAATATGAGATCATAGTTTGGTTGCATCAACTCATGTTGAGGAATTTTATGTATGAAAATGGTTGAATACGATTGTTCTTCATTTTTTTAGTGTTGATTAATGTCATGTTATGGATATTGTGAGTCATTGGTGATTTATAATTTGGAGATTCATAATGGTCAATCTATCAATCATTCAGGAGGCTAATCAAGTAGTATATTTTCTTACTTTCAATGCTTGGGAAAGTGCATCTCAAAACATTAAAAAAATTATTGCATTTATCAATGGTATTGGTGGATATTCAAATAGTTATTCTTGGAATTTTGAGGCTACCTTTGTTACACCTAGTGAAGCCTCCAAAGGTTTATTCAAGACATTAAGAAGTTAAAGTGTAATAAGATCATATTGGAGGCTAGAGGCATGAGAGGATGGAGAAATTTCCATCATCTCAAGTCATCTTCTCACTTTGAGATGATGATTTGCATGAGAAGCATTTTTGGCTTTAAATTTTTACTTTTCCTTATTGTTGCTAACATATTTGAAGAGTACATATATTGTGAAGTTTGGATTTTAGAGACAGGTAATGGGTTTGGTGTAGAGCCCAACATGGATGGTTGTACAATGAGAATTTGAGGTTGTGATTGAGAATTATACCCTTATGAGGTTCATTAGACAACTTGATGGAGCTATGTGTTTGGAGAGCTCAATATGGATTGTTTTTGAATAATTCAAGAATTTGTGATTCAAGAGTTCATGGGAGAAAGAACTCAGGAATTCAACTAGGGGCTACACCTTTTTGAGGGTCATGAGGCAACTTGATGGAGTTCCACCTAATTCAGGATTTGTTTCTTCAAGGAATATCTTCACAAAGATGTTTATATATATATTGTAATCAACAAGTTTTGTTATGTAAGCCTTAAGGGTGGGCCCCTTGGTAACCTAATCTTGTGGTTTTAGGAACAATGTAATAAGGGGGGTAATTTTAGTGAATGTTAGCATAGAACATAAAATATTATATTGTTTTTGATAAAGGGTAAAACACGTTTTACAGGGACCCGAAACCACAGAGTTTACAATAATAAGGAAAGGAAACAAAAGTCCAACAAAAAAAACCAGCTGCCAGAAAGGAAAAGGACAGAGCAAACAGCAACCAACCATAACAGACCATAAAGGTCAAGCAAAAAAGGCCAGTAGAGCAGACAACAAAAAAACTGGCCGCAACTAACCCAAAGTCTTGAGGACAAAGTCCGTCTCTGCCTCCAAATTTTGCATGTCATGGACTCCCCTTTTAAAAATTTGAATCATCTTTGGAGTAGGGGGTGCCTTTCTCTTCAAATTGGCTCTAGTTCTCTTTGATATGCCTACATCCATTTCCTAGCTTTCATCATTGGTCTCCTATAGATCCACCACGAGAGACCCCTGTTGGGCTCTGTCTAACTTCTCAGTCATAGCATTAATTATAATGGTGTTGTGTCTAGCCATTTAGTTGTTTTTATTTGCAACAATTTTGATGGTGTTCCTCATATTCTCAACCTCAATTTTAATCTTTTTGTTATTGTCAACGTGGTACCGAGTTTCTTTGTTGAGACCATGATCTCCACGATCCACTTCTTTCTTTTCAATCGCAACAATCTTGGCTCCCAGCTCTTCCAATTTTCTTTGAAGGGCCCAATTTTTTATCTTTAACTCATTAATTTCATTGAAAGTCCATTCCAAAAATTTGAAATGGGAATCAACATTAGTTTTGGCTAAATTCAGAACATCCAAAGCAGGATCCCTTCCAGTGTTTAAACAAGTTTTTTCAGGGTTAGGAGTAACAGGGGAACCGTCACTAGCAGATCTTTCCAACAACGAGTCGACACTAGACTCAGTATTATTGGCACTAGACGCCTCATATTCAGGGGAATCTTCAGAATAGGAAATAAGATTTTTAGCCTGGGGGTTCTTATCAACAATACTGGTCTTGAAGGAGGGGCTTCCCGGCTCAAACTCAACACGAGCCTTATTAGAAAAAGGGATAGGGTTTTTTTTTGCCAAAAAGGACAACATGCGGGCTAAGGACAGTTTTGGCCGGACTTAAATTGGGAAAATACTCCAAACAACTGGGCTCAACGTCATCTTCCTTAGAATCAGGAAGGGTTTCCAGATTAGCGGGGACGGAAATTTTTTGATAATGCTCAACAATCAATCTAATCAACCTAGTATGCAGGATAGGGAATCTTCTATGGTTTTTCTTATGAACATCCAAGTTTTTCCTAAGAGAACAGAAAAGATAGTAGGGGAACAAAACCCTTACCTTGTAGTGGAAGTGATTGAGCAAAGCAAAGTGATAGCCATAGACCCTGGTGAAGTGCTCGTCCACTGTAATGTACTCCATGATGACCCGTAGGACCTTTCTCCAAAGGGCTTTTATGGTGTCATCTTCAAAGTAGCTGTTAGAAATTTTCACAAGATTCAGCCTTTCTTTTTCTTTTTTAGGAAATCTGATAACGACATCGTCAGAAAAAACCCTATGCCTAAAGAACTTCTTTCCATCAGTAGACAAGCCTGTCACTTTGGCAATCAAATTTTCATTGAGCTCCACATTCCTACCAAACAGGGTAAGGTTTCCATTATTCCAGTTTTTCTCAAAAAGGTCTGTAGCCCCCTGATTGGAACCATGAAGCTTCTCGAGGAAAGGAAGTAACCCGTCGCTTTTTACTTTATTCGAAACCTTAACATTTTTGGTGTGCATCTCATAGCAAGGTTTGTTGACAATTAATTTAGTTATTGCAATTGTTACAACTGCATCCTCATTCCCTTGTATAAATATGATCAATCAATATCAAATAAACCATCGAGCATTCACCGCAATATTTAGATTTCTCATAGCAAGAAGGAATTTTATTAATAAAATAAAGATGAGGAAACAAAAGATCCCAATTTGGAGTAGGAGGAAGGAAAGGTTAATATTAATCAGGATATGGTTGGTCCTCTAACAAAGAAGAACAGACTCACTTTGAGCCTCTATATAGTTTACATGATAAAAATAAGGAGCTAAAAGGTGGCATTTTGAGCTCTAAATCTAATGATGATCATGATAATATGATGGAAGAGATCTCTACATCATAAGTGGTTACAAGTAAAATCACTTCAATTATTGAGGGGATCATGAATAGTGCTATCTTTGGAATGGTCTCCGGAAAAACTAAGATCATGAAAACTAAGAAGAAGAAAGGAAAATACCAAGAGGATGCTATTTAGACTACCACTATAGGTAATACGAAGGAGAATGACTAGCACAAAGTGCTTGACAAGCTTAAGGTTGATTAGGACCTTATTTTTACTCCCAAAGATTAGTTATCATCTATTGTGGTTAGTCGTCCTCTACTACACATTTATCTTGTGCTAGGCTGGTTTTCCTTTGTCTTTATGTTTTCTTTGTTTATGTTTGAGTCTCTTTGAGGCCTCTATTCCTCCTTTTTGATGGTCAAATGGTTGAGGTGTTAAGGCATTTTTTTTGTTTTACTGTTTTGTTGAACTCATGGGTTCAAGGGCCCTTCCCTTGCTTTAATATCATAAAAAAACTTATAACACTTACCCATTATTTACATCTAGTCCTAAATATGTTCTTCCTCTATATTGACTTTTCATCACCATTTTACCTCATGATAAGTTATTATCCTTTTTCTAGTTCATATTCTATGTTAGGTTACCTTTTTCCCTCCTCATCTACATATATAGATGTTATTCTACCTTTTGGTCTCTTTCTTTTGTTCCCTTAACTTTGATAACATTAAAGTGCTCTATGATCTCCTCCATATTTGACACATGTGCCTCTAAAATATGTTTCAACACATCTACCATATCTTCCTCTACCTCATAGATATCCACTTGTTATATCACTATGTTATGAACTACTACTTTCTCTACTATTGTAGTAATAATCACCATTATCAATTTCTTTGTGGTATGTATCACACTTTCACCTTCATGGAAATATTTAATAATATAATTGTAATATGTATTATCAATCCTCTTTACTTCAATATATGGTTTTCTATCACCATATTGTGATCTCTCTTTTGAATCTTCCTTCTCTACCTATTTTCTCATTGAACATTTATTCTATCTAATTTTTTTTTCCAAATTCTCTTCTACATTCACTATAAACTGGTATTTTTATTCTATTTTAATCAATCTTACTAATTATATTCCTTCTTGAATACTCCATTTTTAATTCATTGATATATCATGCAACCTTTTACTTGTTGCTTCACTATGTATTATCCTATTAAATTATTTATATTCATCCATATTCCTATCTTTCTGTCCTATATTTTGTAGTTTTTGTAACAATTATAATTCACTTTCAACAAGTATAAATTACTTTGACATTTTCACAATCATCATATGTAATTTTTTTATCTTGTCATTTCTTCTGAGCCCATTTTTTCCAATTATACTTCCTCCCACCAACTAGTAGAAATTATTTTATGTTACTTTTTATAAAAGCTAACCCTTTTTGGATCTACAATTTTTCATACTAAAAATATTTGATGCAGGAGCATCCAGTGGTGTGAGGGCAACTTGCATCACCCAAAAAGATGATTTCCATTTTTTGTTCATGTTGTTTCTTTTTGTAGATGTTTTTTGCATTTTTGGATACCCTTTTCATCGAATAAGAGCTTCCAACTTTCAGAACGACTTTTCTACTTTTTCTGCTCAACTACTATTTTTAGCAGGTATGAATTTGAAGGCGTGGGAAGACAAAAACTTATGGGAAGGTTCAGGATAGAAAAATGAGCACTTTGGTGAAAGAATCAGGGCAAGATCATTCACGGTTTGAAAGTTATTCAAGTTCCAGTTTCTGCTTTTTGCCTTGAAAAACTTTTCGAGCTTAGTTTGAGGCACTAAACGGTCCCGGATGGGCCTGAAAATTTGCAGAAATGCCAATCAAGTCCATCATAGGCCTACCTTGAGGAAAATTGTCTTTTTGAGACCTTTCCGAAAAGGTATTATCATTGAAGATCCGACAGTCGGATTAAAAGTTATGGCTTCTGGAAGTTGGTGCATATTTTAGAAATGTGCTAATTTTTTTAATGTGAATTTGAATCTGAATTTCAAATTGTAATTTTGGTGCCAAACCGCCAAAAATCTTATCTCGAAGGTTGTTTTTGGTTCCAAACCGAAATGGGTCTATTTATGGGCTTGTTTCTGATTTTTGAGTAACTTTTTGGGGAAAGAAGTTCGCATGCTGCGAAAGGGGGATCTAGGTAATTTTCTATAAGTCTGTAATTTGCATGTATCTCAGAGCTCGAGGATTTGAGATCCTCTGTATGTAAGAGTTCCATATTTTGAATAAAATATTTTTCTCTATTTTGTGAGTGTTATTCTGTGTCTCAAGTTTGCTCCCTCGTTAGGTGGTATCAGAGCGGGTTTTCTTGAGCATGTGAACAGATCGCCAATCGTGAGGTAGTTTGCACCAGAACCGTGGTTGTGGGTTCAAGATCTTTAAGATGCCTCCAAGAGTGATTCCTGGTAGGCGTGGTGGTGCCAGAGGTGGCAGAGGTGGCATAAATGCTGGTGGAAGAGATCCATTGGCAGCCGAGGGTTTTAGAGCCCTCCAGAGACAAATTATTGATGCATTGCAAGAACAAATGAGAAGAGGGTTAAACCTGGGAAGGAGAAGAGAAAGTGAGGATGAAGAAGAGGTGGAAGATTCAGACATAGAAGAGGAAGAAGAAGTGATTGATCAAGATCAGATGCGGCTGATAAGGGCCATTTCGAAGATCAGAAAAAGACACAGAATAGAAGTCCCCAGTTATTCCGAAAGTCTAAATCCAGAAGAGTTGATCGACTGGATCAACGAGCTAGAAGAATATTTTGAGTATGAAGAAGTAGAGGACCCAGATCGAGTTAAGTTTGCAAAAACAAAGTTGAAGGGCCATGCCAGTATTTGGTGGAAAGAGGTCCAGTTGGAGAGAAATTGAAGAGGAAAAGGAAAAATCAATAGTTGGGATTGCATGGTGGAGAAACTAAAGAAGTAGTTCATACCAGTAGACTACGAGTTAGATTTGTTGAAGAAATTGCAAGGGTTGAAGCAAGGAAGTAGATCTGTAAAAGAATACACAGAATATTTTCACAAGATGATCATCAGAACAGGCCATGCAGAGGCCAACAAGGAGAAGGTAGCCTATTATCTTAATGGGTTACGACCGAGCATTCAAGAGGAGCTAAGCCTGGTCAGAATGACAACCATTGAGGATGCATACCAGTTTTCTCTAAAGGTTGAGGAGAAGCTGAACAAAAGATTTGACAGCAAGCAAAAAGGCTGAGGAGGTCAAAGCGGAAAGGGTAGTGGAAGATCTTTTGGGAGCCGAAATGAGGATGAAAGGAAAAATGAAGATGTGGGTACCAGTCGAAGCTAGAGGAATAATAACTTCTATCACCCTCGTGATCAAAACAGTGGTGATCAAAGAGGTAGAGGACAAGGAAGATTTGGGCCAGGGCCTGGAAGAGGTCGTTTCAGAGGAACTTGTTTCCATTGTGGTGAAGAAGGGCATTGAGCCTATGAATGTCCACAACACCAAGGAAGGACAAAAAGAAGGCCAGAAGGTCGTGGAAGGGTTGCACATGTAGATGAGGAGGCACAGTCCGAGAATTTAGATGATGCTAAAAGCGGAGAAGCCCTAGTGGTTAGAAGAGCCCTTGTGACTAAAGAGAAGGAGCCAGAACAGAGGAAGAATCTGTTTCACACAAGGTGCAAGTGTGAAGAAAAATGCTATGAGGTCATTATTGATAGTGGGAGCACCAATAATTTGGTGTCAGAAGAGATGGTTATGAAGTTGAAGCTGAAAAGGGAAAGGCATCCACACCCATATCGGATTGCCTAGTTTCAGAAAGACCACAAAGTTCTAGTCAATGAATAGTGCTTAGTGAAGTTCAAGATCGGGAACTATCATGATGAGGTACTCTATGATATCATCCCCATAGATGCATGTCACATGTTGTTGGGGAGGCCATGGTAGTTTGATAGGCGAGTTGTACATGATGGCCATGCAAACACTTATTCCCTAATGAAGGATGGAGTCCATCATAAGTTGAAACCCCTGAAGAAGGACGAAGAAAAGGTATATAGTAGTGCTAGAATTTGTTTTGTTGATGGAAGGAAATTTTTAGAAGGCATGAAGCATGAGCGTATGTGTTATGCATTGATTCCTAGAATGGAAAAGGAAGATAGTGAGAAGGTTCCAGTAGAAGTTTCTGGACTATTGGATGAGTTTCAGGAGATTATTTTTGATAATGTACCTGAGGGTTTACCACCAATGAGGAAGATCAGTCATCAGATTGACTTGATCCTTGGAGCCAGTTTGCCAAATAAGGCAGCTCATAGAATGACTCCTGCAGAAAATGAGGAGTTGAATAGACAAGTTCAGGATTTGTTGAGAAAGGGTTTGATTCGAGAGAGTCTGAGCCCATGTGCAGTACCTGTAGTACTAGCACCAAAGAAGGATGGGGAGTGGAGGATGTGTACAGACTCTCGAGCCATAAATAAGATAACAATCAAGTACAAATTTCCCTTGCCAAGGATGGATGACCTGATGGACTGTTTGAGTGGAGCACAATACTTCACGAATATTGATCTAAAGAGTGGATATCACCAGATCTGGATTCGAGAGGGTGATGAATGGAAGACTACCTTCAAGGCTAAGGAGGGCCTGTATGAGTGGTTAGTCATGCCTTTTGGGCTAACCAATGCACCAAACACATTCATGCGACTCATGAACGAGGTACTGAAAATTTTTCTAGGGAATTTTGTTATTGTGTACTTAGATGATATTTCAATATTCAATAAGTCCCTGGATGAGCATTTAATGCATATTCATAGAGTCTTTGAAAAGTTGAGAGAAAAGAAATTGTTGATTAATTTGAAGAAGTGTAGTTTTGTGAAGAAGGAGTTAGTGTACTTGGGGTTTGTTGTCTCGGTAGAAGGTCTCAAGATGGACCTAGAGAAGGTGAAGGCTATTCTAGAATGGCCTACCCCTAGAACTGCTACTGAGGTGAGATCTTTCCATGGTTTGGCCAATTTTTATAGAATGTTCATTAGAAATTTCAGTAGTATTTGTGCACCCCTGACTGAAACAATGAGAGGGGATAGAAAAGAGTTCAAGTGGAGCACTGGAGCAACGAAGAGTTTTGATTTGTTGAAGCAGAAGGTGACAGAGCAACCAGTTTTAGCCCTCCCAGATTTCAATAAGGTGTTTCAGGTGGATTGTGATGCAAGTGGTTGTGCCATTGGAGCAGTGATGAGCCAAGAAGGTAAGCCCATTGCCTATTTCAGTGAAAAGTTAAATGATGCAAAGAGAAAGTACTCTGTATATGATCAGGAATTTTATGCAATAGTTCAAGCATTAAAGAAATGGAGACATTATCTGTTTCCAAAGGAATTTTTTTGTTTCGATCATCAAGCATTACAAGATCTGAGTAGTTAGGGAAAATTAGATCGAGGCATATGAAATGGGTAGAATTTTTGCAGAGTTATACCTTTGTTTTAAAGCATAGGAGTGGTAAATCGAATAGGGTTGCAGATGCCTTAAGTAGGAGGCAAACATTGTTGACAGAGATGCAGATTGAAGTGGTTGGGTTCAATGAACTCAAGACATTGTATCCTGAAGATCATGATTTTGCAGAGGCTTGGAAAGCTTGCAAGGACCCTGTTACAGTTGACAAGAAGTGGCTGGATTTCATAATCCAGGATGGCATGTTGTTTAAGGGAAGTCAATTGTGTATTCCAAGGAGTTCCATGAGGGAGAACCTCGATAAAGGAGAAGCACATGGAGGAATGGCAGGACATTTTGGTCGGGATAAGACCATTGCCATTATCGAGAATTATTATTGGCCTCAGTTATCACAAGATGTGAAGAAGTTTGTGTAGAGTTGCAGGGTATGTCAGATGGCTAAAGGAGTGAGCCAAATACTGGGTTGTATCAGCCCTTACCTATACCAGAGAGGCCATGGGAGGATATAAGTATGGACTTTGTTCTTGGTTTGCCAAGGACACAGAGAGAGAATGATTCAGTATTTGTGGTAGTTGACAGGTTTTTGAAAATGACACATTTCATCCTATGCCAGAAGACCCATGATGCAGTCCACATTGCTGACTTGTTCTTCAGAGAGGTGGTGAGGCTACATGGTCTACCAAAGAGTATCGTCTCAGATCGTGACACAAAATTTGTTGGCTACTTTTGGAGGACCTTGTGGAAGAAGTTGAAAATAGAGTTAAAGTTCAGTTCTGCACACCATCCACAAACTCATGGGCAGACTGAGGTTGTGAACAGAAGTCTGGGTAACCTACTAAGATGCTTGGTAGGAGATAAACCCAAGGGATGGGAAATGATCTTACCCCAGGAAGAATTTTTTTACAACAATTCTATCAACAGAAGCACTGGTAGATCACCATTCCAGATTGTGTATGGAGGTAGTCCCAGGACCGCTAAAGAATTGAGGAAGATGGATCAAGAGAAGAAGACTAGTGCTGAAGCCGAAGACTTTGCAGAGCACATCAAGAATATACATGAGAATGTCAGAGAACATATCAACAAGATGAATATGCAGTATAAGGCGAAGGAAGATCAGAAGAGGAGGTATAAGGAGTTTCAGATTGGTGATGAAGTGATGGTCCACTTGAGGAAAGAAAGGTTTCTAGTGGGAACCTATAACAAACTGAAGATGAAGAAGTTCGGTCCCTATAAAATTGTGAAGAGGCATGAATCAGGGAATGCATATGAGGTAGAGTTGCCGGATGGAGTCAATATTTCCCCTGTGTTTAATATTTCAGATTTGACAGAGTATCATGAAGGTGGTGCAGAGGAAGTACTAATAATAGAATAGTGTAGCATTCTAGCACCTACTTCAGAGAAGGAGCAGATTGAAGAAATCCTGGATAGCCGTGTGGGAAGGAGTACCAGAAATAGGCAATATGAAGAATATTTGGTGAAGTGGAGAGGAAGGCCTGTCGAAGATTCATCCTAGTTGTCTAAGGTAGAGGTTGACCGCTTGGGTTTTCCTCAACCATCTGAGATGTGACGAGGTCACTTCTCAAATTACCCTAGGTGTCTAATGCAAGAGCATCCAGTGGTGTGAGGGCAATCTTGCATCACCCAAAAAGATGATTTCCATTTTTTTTTCATGTTGTTTCTTTTTGTAGATGTTTTTGCATTTTTGGATACCCTTTTCGTCGAATAAGAGTTTCCAACTTTCAGAACTGCTTTTCTGCTTTTTCTGCTCAACTGCTATTTTTAGCAAGTATGAATTTGTAGGCATGGGAAGACATAAATTTATGGGAAGGTTCAAGATAGAAAAATGAGCACTTTGGTGAAAGAATCAGGTCAAGATCATTCACGGTTTGAAAGTTATTCAAGTTCCAGTTTCTGCTTTTTGCCCTGAAAAACCTTCCGAGCTCAGTTTGAGGCACTAAACGGTCTCGGATGGGCCTGCAAATTTGCAAAAATTCCAATGTAGTTCACCGTAGGCCTACTTTGTGGAAAGTCATCTTTTCGAGACCTTTCCGAAAAGGTATTATCATTGAAGATCCGACGGTCGGATTAAAAGTTATGGCTTCCAGAAGTTGGTGCATATTTTAGAAATGTGCTAATTTTTTTAATGTGAATTTAAATCTGAATTTCAAATTGTAATTTTGGTGCCAAACTGCCAAAAATCTTATCTCGAAGGTTGTTTTTGGTTCCAAACCGAAATGGGTCTATTTATGGGCTTGTTTCTAATTTTTGAGTACCTTTTTGGGGAAAGAAGTTCGCATGCTATGAAAGGGGGATCTGGGTAATTTTTTGAAAGTCTGTAATTTGCATGTATCTCAAAGCTCGAGGATTTGAGATCCTCTGCATGTAAGAGTTCCATATTTTTGAATAAAATATTTTTCTTTATTTTGTGAGTGTTATTCTATGTCTCGGGTTTGCTCCCTCGTCAATATTGAAGATGATTTCTCCAGTCTATGAACTCTTAAAGGCTAAACTTATCGAAATAATTAGATATACAATTTTGGTTCCTTGCCAATTTATGAAAACTTTCAAAATTTGCACTTGATTTATTTCTTCTTATTCTAGGGTTTCTAGATATTTCTTAGCAATTTTCACATATTCATCACTTTCATCACCATCTCTATGGTTTATACTCTTTTCATGTCATGTTCCACAACATCCAATTTGAATCTTATCACCTTCATCATTTACAAAATTTCTTCATCCCTTTCAAAAATGTTATTAATATGTTGAAATCTTTGTGATTGAATCTATCCCTTGGATATGTTGCAAAATACCTTAGGCTAATGCCCAATCTACAATCAATATTTCCATTTTCCTCTCAATTAGTGATATGTTAACAATTTTTTTTCAAGCTGCCTTAATATAGTGATCTATTCATAAGTATAAATATTAGGATACCAACTCACTCACTCAAAATTCCAAAAATATGTTCTAATACCACTTGATGCACTCATGGATGAAGTGGCCAATAAAGGACTATCCTATCATGAAATAAAATCAACAAAAAATAATCACATAATGAAAAACTCATTAATACAAAAAATATAATCTATATTGATTCATAATCATAAATGACTAGAATCTACCACAATGGGATCTAACATGCACAAAATTATTTATTTAAATAATAATTCAAAATATATATTGCAAAACAATTATCAATATTGAGTTAATACTCTAATCTCCCTCTTAATTACCTTCTAAATATTTATGAGTAAAGTTTAGATACCATCCCTTCACCTAGGGATGATTTGAGTCATCCATAAGATGTCACAAAGCTCAATGCCTCATGAAATCTATAGTTAGCCAAACATGTAGATGAATCTCTCATATTGATTGTAGTACTAATGGATTGATGAACCTTCTTGTATTTTACACAATAAAAACTTTTTGGACTAATCTATCTTGATATATGTTTTTTTTGCACAAACTCTAGAAAGTTCTGATAAGATATGAACAACAAAACTAGGTGAAATCCTTTTAAGCTCGATAATATTTAAAAAATAAAATTATGCCTTTACAATAATCAAGATCTTTTGAAAAGTGATGTTACTATCTTATTTATTTTTTCTTATGTGATGGACATTGCTTATAACAATTTTATGGAAGCCCAAATTATTTTGGTGGCTCTTGACAAGGCATATGAGTTGGGCTAGAGAGGAAGGTTTTTTATTTTTATTTTATTTTATCTAGTTCTTTAATATTAAATTCTCTTTTGAACAAAAGGATTCATAGGTATCCTCTTGAACTAAATCCTCTTTCTCTCTTTAAATTTGAGGCTATCTCCTTCATTCAAATTTTAAAGGAGTGCAATGATGTAGTAAATTTCTTTACTAAGTAGGTATAAGAGGGAAATCATCGTTTCAATATTTCTAAGCTACAATCACTACCTTCTCACAATTATTCTAAGGATCTTTAGCTTACTCATAATGACCAAATAACATGGAAATAAAGGTCTTCACTCTTTTAGTCATCATGATGAGATGAGTTGTTTTGGTTTCTATAAGATTCAATATAAGGGAAACAATTCTTTGTTTTTCCTTCTTCTTTCTTTATAAATGATTCTTACTATTTGGAACATCAAAAATGTAAAATGTAATATGTTACTATATCTTTAATTTAATTTTTCTAGAAAAAAGGATCTATAAACAATTTGTCTAGTATCTTTAAAAACTTTTGTAGCATAATTTTATATGATGAGAAAACTATGAAGTGAATCTACACATATTGTTTGAGATTAGAGTCATTATCAAGTTTACTAATGACCTCTCTATTTTCTTTTGGTTTTCAAACTTTTTGAGATGAGGTTCATGATCAATTGATCCCTCATTTAGTTACATGAATGTATTCATATTTTTATAGGATTTTTAAAAGGATCCATAGTTATTAAATGGGTACATCACATAAGAAAATTAGATATATCAAGAAGTTTTTCTTGAAGTTAATAGTACATTTTCTATAATATTATTAATATAATATTAAATAAATACATATTAATATATAAAAATTAACATAATTAATCACGCTATATTGTTAGGTGTGCTAGTTTTGTGTTGGTTGAGAAATGAATGGATAGTTAAAAAGATGAATAGGCTTCATTTAAAGTCATATTATATGAATATATATTGCTTTCATTGAGGGAGAATGAAATCCCAATAAAATCAATATGGCATTAGAGCAGCCTATCGATCCAAGCTATTATTTAAGTTTGGTACATGATGAAATTCAAATAATGATATTGTTTTGTTCTATGTATACGTGCCGAACAGCAAAGGAAAGAGAGATTGAGACGTTTGTGTTGCTAAATAGAAGTGCTGGAGATGGTGTGCATTAGAAAGAATCTGCGTTCTGAATATTTGGAGAAATTACTCATTATATTATTGTTGTTTCAGGCGTTGGTTGCACGAGACTGGGCATGAAAGATAGAAGTCGAGTTTTGTGCAAGGCAGTTTTCTGAGCTATTAGTACATACTCTTTCAGAATACATTGTGATATTGTTATCAGAATACAACCGTGTAGTTTTAAATCAAATTTAATGACCTATTTTCATGATTAAACTGAAGAAGTTTGAAAGCTATTTGAGATATTGACTGTGGGTGACTGATTCAGATAGGACCGATGTTTAAATACAATGCAATGGATTGCGAGATGATGTTTGAAGATTTCAGATATTTCAATTTTACTTCATAGCGTGAAGGATAGTCAAAGTGTCACGTTTCACAGCCGTTGACATATTTAATTTCTACGTTGAAGATTGCCCAAGCCTTATCTATGCATGATGATCCATAGACTTTTCAAAAATATATTTGTCAAAAGGGGAATGCTTACTTCAAGCATGGTGAGGCCATTAGGTATGATTTTTGGGTCATACAGCACATCAGCAATTTGATTAGTATTGGTCATTGTAAAATTAAGTCAAAGATGGTGCCACAGTCTTCTATAATTTGCATCACATTGCTATCTATACAGGTTCATAAAGGAAAAAGTAAAGAAATATATTTTCTTTAAAAGAAGAGAATTTTCCAAGAAGGCATGTCTTTATTCTCAAAAGTAGTATTACAGTTTAGATTGGTCATTTGCATAATTAAGTATATGATTATAGTGGTTTTGGTATAAATTTTCCTTATTCTCAAAATCATATTATAGTTGAGATTGATGTATAATTAAATATATGATTATAGATATTTGACTGTAAAGGTAATTTTCTATTTCAAATTTTAAATTTTATTTCTTCCTTTTAATAAGAATATATGTATTTATTGTAAAAGTCATAGTATTGGTGGAAGTCAATAATTTAATTAAATTTAAAATTTTATTTCTAATAAGAATACTTTTTAGTGATATATTATTTTATTGTAAAAGGTGTATTATCAATAGAATTCAACATATTAATACTGTTATGAAACTAAAATTACATAATTTTAAAGATTTTTTTGTCCGCTTATATAAAAATTCATTGTAATGGGTGTATTTTGGTGGAAATTGACACTCTAAATTATGCACATTGACACATGCATATATGTACTATATTTATTAGAGGTTCTAATGAGGGAACTAAGTGAACTAAATCAAAGAGGAGGCTAGAGGAAAAAAGAGAATTTTTCCACATGTTGAGCTATTCTCTTGGTCTAAGATGGTAGATTGTTTGAGAAGCACCACCACATTCATGTCCCTTCTTGGACCAATGGGGAACACCAATAATTTTGGATAGTTTAGTCTATCAAATAGGGTGATATTAGTGTATTTATACTTACTCATTATTTTATTAGTGAAACGTAAAAAATAAATCAAAGTTAGTGCATGTACATTAGTTTTATTACTAATGTACATTGGAGGAGGGATATTGACACTTTCAAAGGAAAATGGACTCACAAAGGAGAGTTTCTCTCATGTGCATGAACTTAAGGATGGATTTTGACACACTCAAAGTAGGGTGGAATCTTAAAGGAGATTTATTCTCTCATTCTCCATAGAGCTTGGGATTGTTCCTCTCATGTGGAACAAAAGATTTGTAGGGTTTGATTGTCAAGACATCCATTAAAGGAATCAATTGGTGTGTCTTAAATGAGTGAGGAGCTTTAGTTGAAACTATTTATCACATTTCTAAATTGGATCTTATGATCAATCCATGCAATATCTCATTCTTTTTCTAGATTTATGTAATAAGGGGAGAATGCTAGAGTATATATTACATCTCTATAGTATAGTTAGCATAGTATTAAATAAATAAATATTAATCTTTTAGAAATAAACATATTTAGTAAAGTTATATTGTTGGATATGTTTGTTTAATGTCAGTTATCAAGTGTTTGAGGTAGCTAGAAATATAAAAGACTTTATAAATCTATATTGGATCAATATAAATCACCTTGATTGAGTGAGAATAAAATCTCGATAAATTTGACATATCATTTTATTATTGTTGTGTAATAATGGTGTGATCTATGTTTATTTTCTCTACAATTTTTAGTGCCTTTGATATAAAAATTTGATACAATGACTAATCAAATAAAGAGAAAAATATAGTTAAAGTGCACACATTTTTTATTTGAGAAAAGTAATTTGATAAAATAAAAAATTTACATTAGATATTATTAAAAAATTAATGATGTTAACCCTAGGGAAAAACATTATAGGGGATTAAATGGCGAACGAGCGCGGGTGGGAGCGGAGGTCTAGGCGGGAAAATGGGCCTTTCGAATCGACTGGTACTGAGCAAGGTGATGGCGATGGATCAGCGAAGGCCCAGGCGGGTCATGAGTCTGCCTCCAGTCAGAAGAAAAGCGTGGAGAATCCAGAACGGGAGGATTCCCCAAAAAGGTTTGTGGACGACCCAGGTGGGAAGGATATTCTGGCTCCTTCCTCTAAGATGCCAGCCATCGGTTGCCCTAAAGATAACCTCAAAGACGTGGTGGGGTCTGGTGACACGAATGGAGAGCATCGTAAGAAGTGGGCCTCTCTGTTTGGGGTTAAACCTAATGGTAAGTCAACTTTTCCTCCTGTGTGCAACATTTCTTGCCCTACGGTTGGAAAATTTGCAATCTCTATTCTAGATGAGATCATTGATCATAATATAGCTCTAATGGATAGCTCCCTAGTTGGAAAATTTATGGGCCAAAGGCCAAATATAGAGGTTGTCAGGGATTTTGTAAGAAAGAAATGGAGAATAAATGGTAATGTCTCTGTTGCGGCTCTCCCAAAAGGCTTATTTGCTTTTGATTTTTTGAACAGAGAAGACATTAAGGCAGTTAGAAGTGGAGGACCATGGGTTATTGGGAAATCAACTCTCGCACTTAAGAAATGGTCTTCAAATTTAGATCTAACGGACTCCATCTTTGAGACTGTTCTGGTATGGGCCAGGCTTCATGGTCTTCCTTTAGAATACTGGAATGAGGATGTTTTTATGGGGATAGCTAGCTCCTTTGGGGAACTACTATCGATTGATCCAATGACAGTAGCAAGAAAAAGACTGGTGTTTGCCAGAATATGTGTGGGTGTCTTTCAAGAAGCGGATCTCCCCTCCTCTGTGGAGATCCATTCGAAACTTGGTTCTTGGTGCAGGCTATAGAGTTTGAGACCATCCCTTTTGCCTACTTCAACTACAGAAAATCTGGCCATTGGGCTAAGCAATGCCCCCTTAAGGCAGTAAAAGAAATGGAAGACCCTAAAAGGACTTCAAAAGTGGTATGGAAAAAGAAGCAGGGGGAAAAATTAGCAACGGAGTTAGTGAGAAAGCAAGTGGATTCTCCTGATAACAATTCGGGTGATGCTGGAAATGAAGGCCCCGCCTTCCAGATCGCCTAAGGTATGGTAACAGAGTTTAACTCTAATTCTCAGGACAAAGAGGAAAGGGTGGAATGTGATGGTGGGAACTTAGCCCTGGGAAAGGTGGATGATTCTCTTGATAATATTTCGGGTGAGGCTGGAAAAGAAGGCCCCACCTTCCAGATCCCCCAGTTTTGATACCGAAGATTAACTCTGACTCTCAGGACAAAGAGGAAAGTGTGGAATGTGATGTTGGGATTTTAGCCCTAAGCAAGGAGGAAGATTCTCTTGCCTCAAAAATGATCCCCTTTGGTTAGGACCCTGTGATGCCAGCGTTGGACGATATTCCAATTCAGGGGCTTTCTCTAGAGGTAGGCATTCCTCTGATTGTATCCCCGATTCGGGCAAATAACCCAATAGTTGAATCCAGTTCGGATGTGGCTCCTATTGAAGTTTTTAAAGACACTTATTCGGATCCCAGCCAGGTAAGCTCTCTCGAAAGAAGGAGCTCCTCGCCTTGTGTGAATGGGCTCATGGATACTCTCCCCTGGGATCAGAAATTCTTCTCTGAAAAAGAATGGGAATCCAGTAAAGCATCAGATAGTCAAGAGGATACAGATAGGGAAGAGGTCCTTTCAAAGAAAAAGAAGAAAAAAGCAAAAATCAAAATCACCCCTTGTGGGATCTCAACAAGATCGAGAGCAAAAGAAGACTATGGGGAAATTTCCTTGGCCAGAGGAAGAAGACCTAAAATTTGGATAAGAGAGCACATTAGCTTTCAAGATATTGCGAATGGCTGCCAAAAAACCATCCCTGAGATCCTCCTCCCTCCTAAATCATCATGAAGTTACTGTCATGGAATATAAGGGGACTAAATAACCCCCACAAGCAGTATATTTTACACAATTTTGCAAGGGACCAAAAGACTGATATCCTCCTCATTCAGGAAACTAAAATGTTAAGTGAAAAGGTGGAAAAGATTTCTTTGTTCCAGCACTGTTCCATTCAGGGAAGTGATTCTGCTGGCGCCTTTGGCGAGGTGGCAAATTTTTGGAACTGTAAGATCATAAGAGGTGATCCACCTTTTTCTCGCCCTAATCATGTTGCCACTAGATTTACTCATATAAGGGACAACTTCAGCTGGATCCAATCTAATAGTTATGCTCCTAACTACAAAAAAGCTTGGAAGTCCTTTTGGAAAGAGCTGGCTGCTTTTCGGAATATCTTTCAAAATGACCCCTGGGTTGTCATGGGAGATTTCAATTCCCCTCTCCTTCAGGGTGAGAAGTTTGGCGGTTCTCAGATCAATGAAGAAAGCAAAGAAGATCTTTTGGAATTTATCAACAATCAGGCCTTGATTGACCTAGACTTGCAAGGGAGCTCTTATACGTGGTCGAATCAAAGAGTTATGTTTGATCTGATCCAGGTGAGACTTGATAGAACCCTTGTTTTTGATGTCTAGCTCTTAAATTATTGTTGTTCTTTGAAAACCCTCCCTAGGATTGTATTTGACCATTTTCCTATTAGTTTTGTTGCTGACCCCTTAAAGATTAAGAGGAATACTCCTTTTCATTTTGAGAAAATGTGGCTTTCCCATCCTCTCCTCCATGAGGAAATAAGGAAATGGTGGAATATTAATATAAAGGGTACTGCCTTATTTAGAATAGCCAAAAAAAAAGAGAAGGTAAAATGAATCTCAGAAAATGGAACAAAGAGTCTTTCGCAATATCTTTCAAATTAAATCAGATCTTCAGTTTAGGCTTTCTGAAATCCAAAACAAAATTCAGAAGGAAGGCTACCTGAATGAAACTAAGGAGAAGGAAAACGAAATTCTCACAAAACTTCATGAGATAATTGCTAGAGAAGAGAAATTTTGGAGATAGAGGTCCAGAGCTCTTTGGTTAAAGGCTGGAGACAAAAACACCAGATACTTTCATCTTTCAGCTTCTAAACACAGAGCAACTAATAAAATCTTTGCGATTGTGGTTAATGGAAAAAATTATGAGGAGGAAGAGGACGTCAGAAGAGAGGTTGTCCTATTCTTTAAGAACCTTCTGTCTGAGAATGTGGGAATTAAATTGGAGGATCAAAATCAATTACTGGAGGCTATCCCTAGGATTTTTAACTCTAGAGACAATGAAATGCTGACTACCATACCCAATAGCGAGGAAATTAAAAAAGTTGTTTTCTCTTTTGAAGGAAGCAAAGCGCCTGGTCCTGATGGCTTCCCCTTACTTTTATTCCATTGGTTTTGGGACATTATGGGGGAGGATGTTGAGAAGGTAGTGAAAGAGTTCTTCCATTCTAGAAACCTTTTGAAGGAGTTAAATGCCACTTTCTTGGTTCTTATACCCAAAAAACTAGGGGTACAGGATTTTGAAGGTTTCAGACCAATCAGCCTTTGTAATTCCTTCTATAAAATTATTTTGAAGGTGCTTACCTCTAGGCTGCTTCTCATTCTGCCCAAAATTATTGCTCCTCAACAGAATGGTTTTGTGCCTGGAAGACAAATTCTTGACTCCATTGTCCATGCTCATGAGAATATTCACTCCCTCTCGGTCTCTAAATCGGAAGGATTTCTTCTAAAGCTTGACATCTCAAAGGCTTATGATATGGTGGATTGGAATTTTCTGTTTAGGATCTTAAAATATTTCAGGTTCAATGAAAGGGTTTTGCAGCTGATTGAACAACTTATTACTTCTGCTTCTGTGGAGGTTCTGATTAATGGGATCCCTTCCACTTTTTTCCATAGTTTTTAAGGGTTAAGACAAGGAGATCCCATTTCTCCTATCCTCTTCATGATTATGGCTGAGAGTTTTGGTAGGAATATGAGTAAATTGGTTGCTCAAAGATCTATTATGGGGCTCAAACCTTCTTCGAGCAATTTGATATGTTCTCACCAACAGTTCGTGGATGACACTTTGCTGATGGGCAGATCTGCTGTATCGGAAACTAAAGAGATGAAGAAACTTCTGGTCAGGTGATAAATAAGCAAAAATGTTCGCTGTATTTCTTTAACACACCTTTGTACAGACAGAGGAAGATAGCTGGAATTCTTGGTTGCAAGATAGAGTCCCTTCCTGCTACTATCTGGGATTACCTCTATGCTTAAAACCTCCGGATTCTTTTTGGATCTCTCTGGTTGATAGGTTTGGGAAAAAACTTTCTGGCTGGAAAGGTGCTCGCCTAAGCCAAGCCGGAAAAATCCAGCTTCTTAAAGCCTCCCTGTAGAATCTCCCTATCTATGCTCTTAGTCTTTTTAAAATCCCAACCAAATACGCTGAAACCATCGAAAAGATTCAAAAGAGATTGCTCTGGTCGGGAGTTGAAGAAAGAAAAAGAATGCCTCTTGTTGGGTGGGACTTGGTTTGCAAATCCAAAAAGGATGGAGGCCTTGGCTAAAAAAAATCAGACTGCTCAACAAGTCACTCCTAGCTAAACAGATATGGAGATTATTCTTCTCCTCTGGGGAATGGAGTGAAATAATTAAAAGTAAGTATATGTAGAATAACATATTCCCTCAAATATCTTATTGAGAATCCTATCCTCCCGAAAGGATCAAGTTGCTAGAATTATATGATTGATGGGATAAAGGTTGTGAAATTGGGTTTGAAATGGTAGGTTCGCAATGGTAACCAGATCAGATTTTGGGATGACTGTTGGCTGCGCAATGAACCTCTGTCTCAGGATGGGAATATCAGTAGATGGGCTGAGTTTTGCAAAGATACTTTCGGCCCCTTTGTTAAAGATTAATGGCGGGATGGTAAGTGGATCAATCTCCCCTTGATAAACCCTGTTTTGGTCTTTGTTTACTCCTCTTTGAATGTTGTCAGACTGTGCATGAATCAGGAGGATAGTCTTATCTAGAAGTATGAGCCTTCTAGGTGCTTTTCTGTCTCGTCCGCTTTTGCCCGGCTTTCAAATGCTCTTAATCCTCCCCCTCTATGGTCGCATGCTTGGACTAAGCATCTCTTACCTAAGGTTAACATCTTTTTTTGGGCCGTGCTGCAAAATAAAGTGCTAATTGTGGATAATCTTAGCAAAAGAGGTGTTCTGCTCCCCAATAGATACTACCTCTGTAAAAGCAACGCTGAATCGGTAAAGCACCTCTTCATCCACTATCCTTTCTCCTCTATGGTTTGGGACAAGCTTTTGAAATGTTGGCATTTTTCTTGGATCCCCCCGGAGTCGGTTGAAGATTTTTTTGTTCAATGGAAAGCCCCCTCTCTCAACCCCTTTATAAAAAAACTTTGGGCTTTCTCGTTCCCCCATGTGACTTGGGGAATTTGGAAAGAGAGAAACAACAGGATCTTCAGGGATAAGGAGTCGTTGGAGGAACTTGTGTTTGAAAGAATTCTTAGGATGATCAAAGAAAACTTCTTTGTTGTTCCCTTTAGGGAGGACAAGGTTGAGACTGTGGTTTTCTCTCCTTATGACAGCCTGATTGCTAGGGAATGGAGAATTAAATGGGATATTTTCAATGTTCCTAATTCAACCAAAAAGTCCAGGGAGGGAGTTTGCTGGAGTTTTCCTATGGATGGCTAGGCCAAAGCCAATTTCGATGGTGCGGCCAAAGGAAATCCGGGAAAGGCTGGGTGTGGTGGGGTCCTAAGAGACTTGACAGGTAACTTTCTAGGAGCCATTGCCACCCCTCGGGGGGTCCAAACTAATCACGTGGCGGAAGCGGTGGGTGCTTATTATATAATTAACCTTGCAGTGGAAATTAAATGCAAAAAATTATGGCTAGAAGGTGATTCTAAAAATATAATAGACAGCCTTTGTGGTAGGTCCCAACCCGCGTGGTCGATTAAAAACTGGATTGAAGATGCTAAGGCCTTACTTAGTAAGTTTGACAAAATAAAAATCACTCATGCTTACTGTGAGGCGAATGCTGTTGCGGATTTTTTTGCCAATGAGGGAGTAAAGAGTGATAAAATCCTCACGTGGGACAAAAGGATTGACCTCCATTCCGATGTTCAAGCTTTATTGGTGCTCGATGCGGTGAATGGAAAATTGGCAGCTTATTGTAATAATGAGGAAGGTACGAGTCATGACTAACAAAATAAGTAAACAAAATGGGGCCGTGAGGATCCAGCAGATAAATGATTTACCTTGGCATGCTTTGTGGGTCCTGGGAAGCAAAGGAACTATCTAGAACAGGTTCTATGTTCGCAACAGTATTTGCACCGAGAACTCAAAAATGGGCAGGGAATGGAAGAGGGTTGAACCTACCAGTTTCGAGTCACACACCAAGAACACCAAAGCGTGGAGTAAAATAAGAAGGGGTGGCTTACTTCCATTCATCGAGAAAGTCCATGGCCCTCAGGAGGAGATTACTAATTTCTTTGAGAAAAATTGGAATAATGGGGAGGTTCTCCTCTTCGGGAGGAAAGTTTAGATTGATGAAGTGCTAATAGCGGAGGTGATAGGTATCCCGATTGAAGAGCATAAATTTTTTAGAGACAGGAAATTTTTTTACGACGCTGTGTTGAGGTTTCCTAAGACCGAAAAGGAGAAGCAAAAACTTGTCAAGACGACGAACAACTACTATGAAGCAGACACCATAAAAGCTTTATGGAGAAAAGTTCTAAGGGTTATCATGGAGTACATCACTCTCGACGGCCGCTTCACTAGGGTTTATGGATATCACTTCGTGCTACTCAATCACTTCCGGCATAAGGTGCGTGTCTCCATCCCTTTCTTCTTGCTCTGTTCCTTGAGAAATAGTTTTTCTGACCACAGTAGAAGCCCTAAAAGATACTCGATTCTTCACACGGGTCTTTTAAGGCTCATCTATTAGCACTTTTAGAATATGCCTGCCCTATCAAACCCTATAGCCCCTTTGGAGCATGACGAGGACAATACTGAGCCTAGTATATCTGAGATGAAAGTTTCTTCTAGCCGTGTCAAGCTCTCCTCACCTCCCCTACCCCCCCTTCTGCCTCTGGTCGATCCCCCCAGCCCTTTGGTGCCTTCTCTATTCCTGCTCTTGACTGCTCAAACCCTAATGCCAAATTGGTGGGATCTAGTTCTCCGGTTAACAAGCTTGTTTCCTACCCTAATGACTCTCCTGCTGATTCCACTAAAGCAGTCGAGGTCAATCTTGTGGATCCCCACTTCCCCCAGAATATTCAATAGGAGAACTGTAGCCCTCCCAGAGGTGCGGAGTTAGTTAATTTTGGGGTCAATTCTGATTGTGACCCCCCTTTTGACTTTGTTGAAGTTGCCAAGAGATGTTCTGTGGACCAATTTAATTCTGCCAAATGGTTATTTCATGAAATCAGTGAGTTAAAGACCAAAAATCTATCTCTTCATAGCAAGTTGGGAGAAATTGAAGCCAAAGTTGCGGGGCTTATGCAGCTCGAAGTGGAGAAGAATACCTTTGTGAAGGATAACATACAAAAGGACAGCATTGTTGATAAAGATCTTGATAAAATTAAAGGAACCATGAAAAAAAATTGTTGATCAGAACTACAGAATTGCCAGACATAACTCTCTAATCATCAAAGCCATGATTGAAAGATTGGAGAAAACCCAGAAAAGAGCGTTGATTGTCGACCTTGATCAGGAGAAAGACCAGGATGAGGAAGCGGGGATCTCTAAGCGAACCAGATCAAGTATGAAAAGAAAAGCCCTGACTACCCCAAAAATGACTCAGATTTTTATGGAGGGAGTCCAGGATATGGTGGACCTAGAAGAAGTTGATGATGAGCTTCTGAAGTCTATGGATTAACTGTGGCTGGGCCCAATTTTGTCTGTTTGCCGACCGTCTGATGGCTTTTTTGTGGCTTTTTGTGGCTATCTGTTTTAGCTGGTTCTTATCTCTATGGCAACCTTTTTGTTTTTCGGACCTTTGTTTTGGTCTTTGCTTGTATTGAGGCTTTGTGGTTTCAGGTCCCTGTAAAACCCGTTTATCCCTTTTATCAAAAACATTATAGGGGATTAAAAGTAGGGGTTCACTAGAAATATATATGAAAATACATTTCAAATTAATCTTGAGTCTAATTAATTATAAAATGATTAGCACACAATCCAATATAAACTAGGAGTTTAGAATGTATATAAAATTCATAAAAGATTTAGGATGTGCTTAGTTTTATGTTGAATTGACATTGCCAATAATGAATATTTTGAAGTGTTATGTGATTAACCACTGATATTAGGACACTATTATTAAACATTCCTCATCTATGCTATGAAAAACATAAATTGTAATTTTCACCTACATTGGGATGAGATTGTACCTATAATTTTAGTCCCTAGAAAATTACAATTTGTTCTCCATAGATAACTATCCTTTGTGAATTTTATCTTTGGAAAATGATTTCCTTATAATAAACATGTATATAAAAATATGTGGTATTAAAAATTAGATTAGAGATTTACCATATTTAGAGAAAAACTATATATGTTCCTTGATATTGAGTTAGACTTCCATATTGATAAAATGACTAAAACTATTCCATACAAGCAATGTAAATGACTAATATTAAAATGTAATGATACATGATATTGATTTAGATGTTTAGAAATTTCTTTATGATCCAATGTTGTGTAAATTAATGATGCAACTATTTATTAGATTGATGGTCCAAAGATTGTATTTGGATACAACATCGTTGGTTCCAAGATTAAAAATATTTGGAATGTATTTTGAAAAGTAATAATAAAATTATTTGGAAGATTTTATCCAATTAAGAAAAAAAGAGGTTTATTTATTTTTTGAAAGAATATTTAGAATAGTATATTTCATCTTAACCATGGTGAAGGGCTAATTACAAAAGGTCATAAAATAAGTATGAGGAATAAACAAAATATTCTTAAAAAATAATATTAGAAGCATATTTTTTTATGCAAGGATTTAGATTTTGTCTATTAATATATAACTTGTAGTAAATTTGGTGAACTAATAAATTGGATTTATTAATCAAATTCATGTAAGAATGATTCTCATCTTGTAAAAATTCACAAAATTTACATTCATGACATTTAGAGAAACATGTTGATCATCTAAAATATGTTGAGGCATGCATATTTGAAGAGAAGAGGGGAGATCCCCCTCGACTCAATCCCTAGATGGGCTCATTGTTCATAAAAACACTATGAACTATGTTTTTAGAAGCCTTTAAGACCATCAATTGTTGGCTTAATAGGGTTCATGGTACGTATCACGCCTAAAGTTACTCATCACATACTCTTCTCTTGTTGAGATGATATATACTCTTTGTTAGGACCTTTTCCTTTCAAGCTAAGAGGTGTTAAGGTGGTACATGACCTTAGCATGCCCTAGTTACTCATTCATTTGAAGGTATTATGCTTTGGCAAGTGGGCCTCTACTAAATCAATACACCTTTTTACTACTAATTAGGTGTGCTACATGATGTGTTTTCTTGTTCAGACCTGTAATCACCATATAGTGAATTTTCATTAAAAAGAACCATTATCTTTATCCGAAATAAACATTGGATTCAATTTTACATGTTATTCTCCAATGTGTGATATATCTTGCTAGATAAAAAAAAATTAAAATCAATCATCAAAGAGTCGTAATCATCTAAAACCTTAGATAGATTTTAAGTATACTTGTAGAATCTCATCTCTTTGTTATAGTGGCACTTCTTCTGTCACAGTAATGTTTTTGCAATTCTATAGCACTTTTTATTGTAATCTAACACATTTGAGAAAGCATATCGATACTCTTGAATTTCATATTGAAACATTTGAGAAACTTGATTCTTTTGATCCTATTTACCCTCTATCAATCAAAAACCCTAAAATCTTGCACAGTGACGCTTATGTCATAAACCACTACTTTTGATTTACATAGTGATACTTTTGTAGGATATCAACATTTTTTCCATAACTAGTCGCATTTGATAGGGGTAGTGCCATGATTTCGATAAGTTAACGTGACATTTTTAAAATATACAGTGACACTTTTGGCTGTCAAATTAATTTTCCAAAATCCCTACAATTTCAATTTTCCAAAATTCAATAGTCAATCATTATAAGACCAAATAATTATAATAAGTAGACCTGTAATCATAACCAATCATTCAAACAACATACCAAAAATTCACAAACATCTCATATCATTCTTTCACCTTGTAATTTTAAAAACACATCCTTTAGTTTTGGACCAAACAAGAACCCCATCAATAACAACAAAAATCTCATCCGCCAGCAACAAATGATAAACATACGTAATTTTTTAGATATCCTATCATATCCTCTAGTTGCATTCTTACTTGAAAATGTTCAACCATTTTCAAGTGAATTATTGAATTAGCATCAAGCTTTCTAAGCAAGCTATCTTAGTAGTCTTTCTCTACTCCTAATTTCATAAACTCACTATCATCTTCCTTTGCATGGACTTAGTAGTCTAGGATGAGAAAATATCATCCTCAAAACCAATCAAAATGAGATCTAACCATTTTATGTCTTTCATAGGTTTCATATCCTTCATCCATCCAACAAAAATCAACATAAAACTTTGGTCCAAATCTAAGTAGTATTTCCTTTTCCAAGTCTATTTGGTACAACCCTTGGAATTCTTAACGACATGTTCAACCCTTAAGAGTATCAAATCCCCAACAAAAATAACAAGATTAAATAGTCATTATAGAAAATATTACACATGAATCTAAAGAATTTAAAGACTTCATTAAAGAGAAACTCCTAGAGATACAACAAAATCCCTCTATGACTAGAGCACTTGATCCCTTACTAGCTTCAAACCCTAACAGGGATTTTCTAAAAATTGTATAAGGTGGTGCCAAATTACCTCTGAACTATAATGTTTCCACACTTAGGGAGCAATCCCTTAGAAATTCCATAACATATAGTGTACCTACACATGAGAACACATCTATTATGTAAACCATCATTGAAAAAATACCACCACCTCCCATACAAAACACACCAAGTTAGCCTATTATCCTCCCATTTGGCTTAAATTCTTTACCCTTTTATAAACAATATGTGAATCCACTATTTCAAAATTAACCCATAGGTGATTGAAAAAACTCAATTCTACCAAACACAAACATCCCAACATTCAAAGCATACACGTCCATAACAAACCCAAACATACAAAACCCCCAAATACAAACATGATGAACTATACTAACAATCAGTTCACAACACCAACTCCTCCACCTCACATACATCCTAACATCCCAAAAACTACACAAAGATTGAACATAACAAGGAGTATTAATAACCAAAATATCTCAAATTACCTTCCCAACTAACAACAAATCCCACAACACCAAAACCCTCAACAACAATAAATTCCCAAACATGAAATTCCACAACTCCAAATCCCTCAACAACAACAATATATCCCCAAACAAAACAAAAAATCCCTAAAAAACAACAATATATACCTCAACAATAACAACAAACCCCTCAACAAAACATACCTCAAACACCACAACGAATACATCAACAAGAACAATACATCCCCCATGCTCAACAAAAAATCCTTCAACAAAAAACTCCCCAACAACAAATACCTCAAACATAACAAAAAATACCTCAACGCCAAATCCCTCAACAACAAATCATACAATAACCAATCCTATCTCAACATCAATACAATCTGTATGACACCACCCAAACACAACATATTCCTAAACATTAAACCAACCCTCAAAACATATTATATAACACATGTGACAACTCCTGGACAATATCCTATCAAATAAAAATCCATTATATAACTCATCATACATACCCCAACACAACACATACATTCCACTCAACCAAAATTAAACAACCTTCCTAACAACTTGGATTCCCAAATTCAAAACTTAAATAAAAAAATCAATGACATCTAATTGGGACACACAAAGAAAATATATGCATTTGAGGAAATATGTCCTTATCCATTCGATAGGAACATAACTTTGATAACTTCCCCCTAAAAATTAGGGAATTCTTTGTAGCTTGCTTAGACATGTCATATAACAATACATATCTATTGTGCCTCTTTTCACAAAGCTTAGGTGGACAAGCAATTGAATGGTTGTCTCAACTACCCCTGGGTATGAAGACTTTCCAAGAACTTGTTCACAATTTTGTAGCTCACTTCTCCAACAATATAGAACATGAGGTTACTATGATTGAATTGTACATCACTAAACAAAACCAAGGAGAAACACTCACATCCTTTTTACAACAATGGAGATATAAATTTAGTAAATGTAAATGGCCCTTCCAAAAAAATAACTTGTGGACAATTTTGTTCAAAATCTCAACACAAAAATAAAATTTCACCTACATATGCAATGTACCAATACATTCAAAGAAATCATACAAAAGGGTCTAACAATCAAAAGGGCTTTCATTGCTAAAGGACTAGTGAAAATCTATAAAGACAACAAGGATCAACCTTCAAGATCTAATGAAAAATAACGCCTATGGGATAAAAACAAGAATGTAACAAATAATGGTGTTTTAGATGCACAATTTTTACAAAACATGGAACCCCCCCAAAAAAAGAAAAAATATTTTTAAAATGCAAATCCTCCATGAGCACAATAACCAAGACCTAATAATACAACTTGAAATAAATACACTACCTTAGGGGAACTTATTGAAACAATATTAAATAAATTGATTCAATCAAACCTCATCAAGATTATAGAGCTTTGACTATATGCCGAACAACAATTTAAACAATCATGGTATAATGTCAACGACTATTGTGAATACTATAGAATGAAGGGACATTAGATATCTAATTACATTAGACTTAAAAATATAGTTCAAGATATAATCTACCAAGTGGAAGTAAATATTGACCAATGTCCAAGAACTTCTAGAAATAATGATCTAGGGCGCTATGTGCAGGATCATCATGGAAAAAACAGGCCCTTAAGTGGCAAAAAATTCAGAAAAAACAGAGTTAGGAAACTTGACGTAAAATTTTGAATAAGTTATCTATATTATTTCAAAAATATGTAAGAATAGAATTTGTAGCAAATTTAATTTAGTTTCTAAACTACTAGGTTTGTTTCAAAAAAAAAAAAAACTATTTGGTGAAAATTTGAAATATCAATGCAATAGTACTTAAATTTCAGGGAAAAAATAAGAAGTAGGTGTCTATCCGACCACCTAACCACAATAAAATGATAATATTTTTTTTATAATATTTTAGATATAAGTAGAGGACTCATGTCTTGATGTGATGCATATTTTTTTTCATTTTTCCAAATAAATAATTAATTATGATTTTTTATTAAAACTTTTAAAATATAAAAACTTGTATGTCAAGACCACCTTAACTTGGTCAAAACTTTATAAGAAATTTTTTATTTTTTTAATCTATATTATGTGAAGCATAGAATGTGATGCATGTTTTGGATTCAAAAATGTGATACGTTTGAAAGCTATAGATGTTTTTCAATCAACCTATCAATCGGACTTTAGTCATAATTCAAATAGAAAATGAATAATAATTACTTATTAAATTCAAAGTAAGGCATAATTTATATTTGTGGAAAGCTGAGAATCTCCTTTAAAAACCCTTTTTGTTTCATCAATTTTGTGTAAAAAAAAAGTTGTCAGCCACATACCCATCATATTGCCACTTTTTGGCCCATCATGATCCTGGGCATACCCAGGGATATACAAAGATTTCATCCCCAATCATGTAATGAAAATGATGCTAGTATGACAAGAGAATATAATATATTAAAGTAAATCATTCCTATGATAATGTCAAAGGACATGCTCAAAATTAAAACAAACACATCTTTGTCGTGACCATCCATGGTAAGAATCCAAAGTGTGGAGTCACCACACGAAGAAGGAAGGTTACTATCCAAGGTGATCCACCACAATCCAAAGGCATAACTAAAGTGAATACAACCGATTATAGTCTAAGATAAGGCTCTCCTACAATCATCTGTACCCATTGGTATCTAGATACAAAACAATTCCAAGCCATGTTATGGAATATTACATACATTCATTGCCTCATATTTATGAAAAAGGATCTTCGTACTCATACCTATCACAATCAAACCCTATATCTTGAAGTATTCATCCATAAGCATAAAATTAGGAGAGTTTTGGTAGATGGTGTGCAGGCTTAAATATCTACACTCTAAACAAGGTTCAAAAATTGGGATACTCTAAAGAGGTTATTGAGAGACAAAAGGGTATCACTATTAGAGCCTATCTTGATAATGAAAGAGAATAAGAGAGAACTATAAGGTTACCTATCAAAGTTGGTCTTACGATCGCTGAAACCACAAGTCAATTATTGGACCTTGATCTACCCTATAATATTCTCCTAGGATGCCAATGGGTTCATGTCATCAAGGCCATCCATTTAACTTATCACAAATGCATAAAATTTATGTATAACAAAATCAAGGTTACCATTCATGGTGATCCTAAATCCTTCCATTATTGCAAGAAATTGGAAGAGAAGTATCACAAATTACACCAAGTTGCCAACAATGATGTGGCTTCACATTCCACTTCCTACATTGATCCATCAACATTAGCCTCATCATCTACATATCATCAACCAATTCCCGAAATCAAGGTTCAAGTGTGAGATAATTGTAGAGGTGACTACAATTGAGGATCAAAAGGTCCTTTTATGTAGGACAACTTTTGTCTTCTCCAAAGATGTATGGAAAATCCTAGCATATTAACAAAACCTCTACTACTATCAAGTTTGAACCCATGATATTTTTCACACAGGGTCAACTTAATAAAGAGGTTATAAAAGAAGAAGTTTTTTCTAAATGGTTATATCAAGATGAGCAAGAAGAAGACCCCCTTCCTATTATCAAAATAGTAAAGGCTTCCAAATGATAAAGAACATAGGATTTACAAGTTAATGTGGCCTTGATTTACATAAATAAGGCATATGGGAACCTATTATTTTGGAAAAGCAATAAAAATATAAGGCCCTTGAGTATGGATCACAAGACAATGCCACTCCTAATGTCAAAGGTAACTCTAGTGAGAAATTTTCTCTTATGGTTAATCCACCTAACGATGATGCCATTGATGACTTTCCTATGTGCATTATTGATCTATTCTAAAACACATCCATCTACACAGTCACAACCCTATCATTCACCTCCCCTACTCAAGACAATGGCCTCCAACTCATTTACCCTCAACTTATTGATTGAGACCAACAACAAGCTTCAAATCTAGATTTATTTGAAAATGGTGAAGCTATTGTTGAATTCATGGGACTAAGAGATGAAATTCCTTTAGGAGACCATAAAGTAGGCTTTGAGATAGAAATTGATGTGAAATCATGCTATATGAAGAGAGCCGAAATCCTTTAGTCACAAAATTAAAAATGTTAAAATCAACTATATATCCCCTAGAAAAAAACATAATGTGACACTTTTGGATAAATAAAAAGTCAAAATAAAGAACGTATTTGATGGTGAAAACCTCTTTGAGGCACCCAAGGATGAAGGATTCGATCTCCCTTATATCGCTAAATATCAAGAAAAATCAATAGTGCTTGTGGAAGAACAACAACAAATTAATGTTGGGATAGTTGACAACCCTTAGATAACATTTAATGCAACATCTTTGGATCTAAAGAACAACAAAATTTTGTAATATTCTTGGGGGAACAAAAGATTATAGTTGTCTAGTGTTATGTAGACATGCCTAGGTTGAACACATCATTATTGTTTCATCATTTAGCACTTTATCCTAAATGATTCAAATAGAAGCTACAAAAATTGCATACATAAATAGTGCTCCTTGTAAAGGTTGAGCTACAAAAATTGTTGGATGTCGGTCTCATTTGACCTATTCATTATCTTGAGTGGGTTTCCAATTTAGTACTAGTTTCAAAACCCACTAGGGGCATATAGATATGTATGAGTTTTAAAGACCTTAACAAAGCATTTCCTCAAGATGACTTCCCATTAGCAGATATAGACATCATAATCGATCTCATAGAAAAACATGAGATGTTATCCCTCATGGATGAATTCTCTAGGTATAATCAAATCAAGATAGTGCAAGAAGATCAACATAAGACAACATTCACATGCCCATGGGGTACCTATTGTTGGAATGTTATGTTGTTCGGTCTCAAGAACATGAGAGAAACCTACCAAAGAGATATGAATATTTGTTTCCATGACATGTTTCATAAGATCAGGGAGGATTATGTGAATTACATCTTAGTTAAAATCGTGACAAGAAAAGTCATCTAGAAGAACTAACATAAATTTTTGATAGGTTGGAGAAATATCAAGGTTCAACCTTGAAAAATCATGACAAGAAAAGTTGTACAGGTTTTCCAATGTTTGCATCAATTCATTTTTTGTTTTTGTTTTGGATACATTAAATGCCACAGACAATGTCAAGCACAACATAATACTTCCTAGTGCTTTTCTTTCCAGAATTTCCCATTTTTCATCTGACATTGCTAGTGGTTTTTTTTTACTTGCAATAACCACCACAAATATTTTTTATACAAATAATCTTCCATTTGCATTTTTCATAATTGATAATTTTGGCCACTGAACTTTTCGACCTTCAATTTTCCTTATTCAAACATTGCTCCCACTCAAGCTTGAATCTCACCTTCCAAACAACCAAACAACAACGCTTTGATACCAATTGTTGGGATTTATTAGTAAGATGAAGTAATAGATTAACTAATTGTATATTATAGATGATAAAAATAAAACATAAATCAATTTACGTAGAAAAGAGATATTTAACGTGATTCATGCAATGTGAGCTATATCGAAACAATTGTCCAATATTTTATTATATCCGACAAAATACAAGCTACATACACTTGCAACACTCTCTATAGTAGCATTTTCACTCACATTTCTCTCCTGAACCCACAACACAACTTGTTGCTATGTGTCTATTCACATTCTCATGGCTTGACTCTTGACATTCCACATTCCCAACCAGTCAAGAAAATAAAATATTAATGCAGAACATGATCAGACTCCATACACCAATAGAACATGCAATCAATGTGCTCCACTTTTTCTTTCTTTTCCTTTTCAAGAATGGTCAACCCAATAAATTAAAAAATTCATGAGTGTTTTCATTCAATACTAACAAATGAATCATAGATATTTCAAAAGAAAAGATATATACATATTTATTCAATTGAATTGCAATCCTTGCAAAATAATAAGGGTTAAAAATAGCCACTTGGGCTTGAAAATCATGTATGTTAATCCTTTGAACTTAACTGAAACCCTCTCGAGAGCATTCACGAGGAAAACCATATAAAAAGCATTTACTATCCGAACAATAACCGTAAATCATGTAAGTTTTGTGCACCCATCAAATTTTTTGCTGCTCGCTCGACTACAATGCCTTTGCACTACATCATGAATTCACAAAGAAAAAAAAGGAGGAAGAGCATGCCTCTATTTTGAACATTTCCTAAGAAGCAACAATAGGAGACTTCAAATCTTTAAGAAGGGAGTTCATGATATGCAGAACCTGGAGGCAGAGATAGAGTTTGTCCTGAAGACTCTGGGTTGATTGCGGTTGGTCCTTTGTTGGCTCTTCTGCTGGCCTTTTTTGTTTGACCTTTCTAGTCTTTTGTGGGTGGTTGTTGCTTGTTATGGTCTTTTCCTTTTGTGCAGCCGGTTTTGTCTGCTAGAATTTTTTGTCCTTTCTTTTCTTTTGTAAACTTTGTGGTTTTGGGTCCCTGTAAAACCTGTTTTACCCTTTATCAAAAACAAAAGGAGACTTGTTCTAGTCAATCTCCACTACATCGCCTCTCATTGCGCATTCCACAGGCTTGAATATATTCTCATCGCTTGATTCTTCGGATATGCAATCCTCGTTATTCTTGAAGTCTGTCACCAGAATTCCAACCATAGAAAACATGCACAGTGTCATAAATATGTATTATAACTACAATGATGATGTTAAAACTACAAGGCCAAGCCAAATAGGACATCCACTAGTTGATTTGAAGTTGCAAGGGTAATATTAACATTACTTAATATAACTTGTTGGGGATTCCAGAGTAGGCAGTAAGTGTGGAAGGTTGCGATGGGGTCAGGCTAGGGCTTTTCTAAAGTCTTGTCAACAAATCCATTTTGTCAATATCCTACAATCATGGCATTCTGTGGGACCACTTTTTTTTTTTAGGGATTTTGTCAAACAGTTCGCGTGCCTTGTGTATGCTTACACACTTTGCATACATGTCTACTAGAGCAATTACAAGCACAACATCTGACAAAATTCTTCTATCTTTTATGCTTTGATGGATGCAAATACCCTATTCCAAAGATCCCATTTGGCACAGGCCAGGAAAATGCTAGCAAAGATTGGTGAGTCAGGCTTTAGAGCTTCCAGATGCATTTGCTTAAGAGTTTCTAAAGCCTTTTCAACAAATTTACTTTGTGAATATCCTGCATGTTAGAGACATGTAATCTCAACTATTTAATTATGCAAATTCCCTCCAACTCAGGTTGCGTACTTGCATTTAAGGAAATTTATTAGGAATACTTTTTGGAGAAGATTTGAGAGTTTTGGATTAATTCGCATTAACTGCCTATTTACTCTCACACACTTTGTGGGTAGCAAAAATAGTAATATTTTATTACTCCTTAGTTTTCCACCATAGCTTTTGGTTTTAATACCTTTTATTGTCATTTTTGTATATTGCAAGAAGCAAGAAGGACGGAAGATCAACGCAACTCTGCAACTGGCAGAACAAAGAAACTTAGAGCAGTGAAGCTCTGCTAAAATTGTTTTTTTTTAATACATAAATATAAATTTGTTGTTGTCTACTTGTTGCTGTGTATTTTCTGTGTCTTTTTAACAGCAATCATTTGCAATTTAATTTATCTTTTATTGTTGCATGAAAATCTGATTTTTCTCTGTTCTCTAATTTGATGCTCTATTTTATCTACTCCTCTGCCCCTTTTCCCACATCTGGTATTAGATCCATTGGTTCAAACTTTTAGTCTCTTTTCTGGGTCTGCACTTATTTCTTGTTTAACAACTATCAATGGCTTCCACAGCCTCAACATCTAGTGCTTCCTTGTCTAGCCTGCAAATGCCTCTTTTCACAGGAAAAAATTATGAATATTGGTCATTGACCATGAAAGCCTTGTTTAGGTCTCAGGGTGTTTGTGAAATTGTTGAGAATGGTTATGTAGAACCAGCAGACCAAGCAGCTTATAATGCTCTCACACAGGCAGAGAAAGATCTCTTGAAAGATCAGAGAAAGAAGGATGGAAAAGCCCTTTTCTACATTCATCAAGTAATGCATGAAAGCATACTGCCAAGAGTTTCAGCAGCAACTCAAGCAAAGGAGGCATGGGACACACTGCAAATGGCCTATCAAGGTAAGGGCAAAGCTAAAGCTGCAAAACTCCAAATACTTAGAAGAGAATTTGAAAATATAAGTATGAAAGATTCAAAATTTCTGGAGTTATTTTTTACTCGTGTTGTTGGGCTAGTAAATCAGATAAAATCTCATGGGGAAACATTAGAAGAGACAAGGATAGTTGAAAAAATGTTAAGGGTTTTTCCTACTAAGTTTGATCCTTTAGTTATTGCCATAGAGGAAACTAAAGATTTAACCTAGGTGACAATGGATGAATTACATGCATCTTTGATAAATCATGAATATAGGCTGAACAGATCACACACCGAGCTATTGAGAATGCTTTCTCATCTCAGGCTTCAATAAGTCATGGAAGAGGTAGAGGTAGGTTCACACCTAGGGGTAGAGGACAAAAATTCATTTAGAGGACGTAGCAACAGTCCTAGAAACCAAGGTGGAAGAGGACATAACACTGAACACTTTCAAAGTCATCCAAGTGGTCAAAGACAAGATAAGTCACATGTTCAATGTCATTATTGCAAAAAGTATGGCCACTACTCCTTTGAGTGCAGGAAGAAACAACATGACCAAGGAAGACAAAATCAAAATCCCCCAGAAAATTCTACAAAACCTATGTTTATTGCATGTGCAAAGATTGTTGAAGCAATTTCTACAAAATCACCAGTCGAATGCAATATGGTTCAAGATAGTCCAAATGATATTTGGTATTTAGATTATGGCTATAGCAATCACATGTCTAGAAATATAGAATTATTTTCAAGCTTAGATAAATCAGCCACTTTAAATGTTACTCTTGGGGACAATAATCAAGTGAATCTTATGGGAAAAGGCACTATTGATATTCTAAGCAAAAAGGGGGAGCAAAAGTCATTCATGATGTTTTTTATGTTGCTGGTCTGGAACATAATTTGATGAGTATTGGTCAATTAGTGCAAAAAGGATATAGGATTTATATGAAAAATAATGCATGTTTTATTCTTGATAAATATCCAAGTACGCAGCTGATAGTAGAGGTACAAATGACAAAAAATTGAATGTTCCTATTGAGGTTGAAAACTGACATCAAAAGAAACGCAACTGAAGCTTATCATATTGTAGAAAATACACAATTTGGAACAGTAGTAAAGGCTGAAAATTCTCAAGATGCCTCTCAGAGTTGCTCTGGAAAAGAAAAAAGTTGCAAAGTTGCTCCGGAAAAGAACAAGGTTGCTTTGGAATAGAGCAAGGTTGCTCTAGAAAGGCATAAATTGAAACCAAAGACGAACAAAATGGTAATGTAACTATTCAAATAGCTTTTTAGTCAGTGGTAAAGGATGAATCTTGGTTATGGCATCTAAGATTTGGCCATTTAAACTTTCAAGGTCTAAATTTGTTGCATAGAAATAATATGGTTAAGGGGCTGTCGTTGGTTCAAAAACCGGAAAGAGTATGTGAAGCGTGCATCTTGGGTAAACAACATAGAGAGACATTTTCTGTTGGAAAATTAGAAAGAGCATGTAAACCACTTGAGATTGTTCACTCCGATATATGTGGACCAATGCAAAGTCCTTCTATTGGAGGTTGCACATATTTTTTGACTTTTATTGATGATTATATAAGAAAGACATGGGTCTATTTTTTGAGGCATAAATCTGATGCATTTGGAGTCTTTCAACAGTTCAACGCTCTTGTAGAGAAGCAAAGTGGTTACTACATCAAAATTTTAAGGACTGATAGAGTCGGTGAGTATAGTTCTAATATTTTTTTGAATTTTTGCAGCCAACATGGTATTCACAAACAATTTACAGATTGTTACACGCCTCAACAAAATGGTGTGGCTGAAAGAAGAAATCGAACTATCATGGATATGGCAAGGAGTATGTTGAAGTCAAAGCATTTACCAAACAAATATTGGGCTGAAGCAGTAGCAACTGTTGTTTATATTTTAAATAGATGTCCAACTACAAGTGTAAGAAATGTGATTCCTCAAAAGGCTTGGAGTGGTAGAAAGCATAATGTTGCTCACTTCAAAGTTTTTGGATGCATTGCATATGCTCATGTGCCTGAAGAGCTGAGAAGAAAATTGGATATAAAAGGTGAGAAATGTATTTTTGTTGGGTATTCAGAAGATACAAAAGCTTGCAAGTTTTTTAATCCAATTACAAGAAAAGTTATAATCAACAGAAATGTACAATTTGTGGAGAACGAAGCATCGGATGGAAGTGTAGAAAAAATAATAAGTGTAGCAACAGTTGATCCACATGATGATATGATTGATGAAGTGATAGAACAACAAGGTATTCCTCAAGCAATACCTCCTCCCACTTCCGGACATGCAACACAAATTGTAGCACAAGCTGCACCTCATTCTACAACAAGAATTTCAAGAAATCAAAATTTTACACCTACACAACAAACTCCACAAAGAACACCAGCCATAACACCATCTGGAATTCCATCAAACTCAGTTGATAGAAGCAACTCATCGGATCCTACATTGGAAAGCTTATTGCAGCGAAAAACAAGGAGTTTAAGAAATATATATGAAATTGATTTTAGTGTTGACACATCAAATTCATTTTCTGTTTTTGCTTTATCTTCAGAAGTTGTTGATCCATTGTTCTTTGATGAAGCAATTACGGATGAAGTATGAGTTGAAGCTATGGATGAAGAGATTAAAGCTATTGAAAAGAACAATACTTGGGAGTTGGTGGATCACCCGCAAGGAAAGGATGTAATAAATGTAAAGTGAATTTATAAAACAAAATATGGAATGGATGGAAAACTACTGAAGCATAAGGAAATATTGGTTGCTAGAGGTTTCACTCAGTAGCCTAGCATTGATTACACTGAAACATTTGCACCTGTAGCTTGCTTGGATATGGTAAGAAGTGTTTTGGCCATTGCAGGTCAAAATAAGTGGCATGTTTTTCAAATGGATGTAAAATCTGTATTTTTAAATGGTTTGAATGAAGAAGTTTATGTTGAATAGCCGAAAGGATATGAAATTGTAAGTCATGAAGGAAAAGTATACAAGCTGAAAAAGGTGCTCTATGGACTCAAGCAAGCCCCTAGAGCATGGTATAGTTGAATTGATTCTTATTTAATTAAGAATGGTTTCAGTAGGTGCAACAGTGAGCCTACTTTATATATCAAGATGGATGAAGAAGGTAAAATGTTGATAGTTTGTCTTTATGTAGATGATTTGATCTTTATGGGAGACCTTTCTATAAATCTCTTTAAGGCAGCTATAATGAAAGAGTTTGAGATGACTGATCTAGGTCTTATGAAATATTTTTTGGGAATAGAAGTTAAGAAATCAACAGATGGTATTTTTATTTCTCAGTCAAAATATGCAAGTGATGTGTTGAAAATATTTAATATGCTAAATTGCAAATTAGCTCCTACTCCAGTTGTGATAGGACTAAAGTTAAGAAAAGAAGATGATGGTTCATTAGTTGATCCTAAACTGTTTAAAAAGATGGTTGGTAGTCTCATGTACTTGACTGCCACAAGACGTGACATCATGTATGGTGTAAGTCTTATCTCAAGGTTCATGGAGTCTCCAAAAGACTCTCATTGGCAAGCTGGAAAAAGGATATTGAGGTACGTATGTGGAACAAAGAACTATGTAATTTTATATTTAGCTTTAGATAATTTCAAACTTATTGGATACACGGACAATGATTGTGCTGGTAGCATAGATGATAGAAAAAATACTTCTGGTTATGCCTTTAATTTTGGATCAGGGGTTGTATCATGAGCTTCAAAGAAACAACCCATTGTCACACTTTCTTCAGTAGAAGCGGAGTATGTTGCAGCCACAACAGCATCATGTCAAGCCGTATGGATGAAAAGAATGTTAGCTGAGTTGATGCATAAACAAGATGAAGCAACAAATATTTACTGTGATAATAACTCAGCCATTGCATTGTCTAAAAATCATATTTTTCATAAAAGAAGCAAGCACATAGACACTAGATTTCATTTTATAAGAGAGTGAATAACAAATAAATATGTTTGGAGTTCTATAGATCAGAAGATCAATTTGTTGATATTTTTACTAAACCATTGGCAAGAGATGCATTTGAATATTTGAGAAGTTGTTTGGGTGTTTGTGCTTAAGATGAATGCTCTAGAAATTT
The DNA here is from genome assembly GCA_007258455.2 of Sequoia sempervirens. Taxonomy (NCBI): domain Eukaryota; kingdom Viridiplantae; phylum Streptophyta; class Pinopsida; order Cupressales; family Cupressaceae; genus Sequoia; species Sequoia sempervirens. The sequence continues at coordinate 126,796 of VDFB02321896.1, forward strand.
CTCTGTTAGTGCAGATGCTCCGGAACTTGAAGGAAGATGCTCCAGAACTTTTGAACATAATTTAGGAACAAAAGGAAGATGCTCTGAAACTTGAAGTCAGATGCTCCAGAATTTGAAGGAAGATGCTCTGGAAGTTTTTTTTGTGCAGATTGTTAGCTAGTTGAGATTAACGGGTAGTGTTAGAGATATGTAATCTCAACTATTTAATTATGCAAATTCCCTCCAGCTAAGGCTACGTACCTGCATTTAAGACAATTTAATAGGAATACTTTTTGGAGAAGGTTTAAGAGTTTTGGATTAATTCGCATTAACTGCCTATTTACTCTCACACACTTTGTGGGTAGTAAAAATAGTAATATTTTATTACTCCTTAGCTGTCCACCATAGCTTTTGGTTTTAATACCTTTTTATTGTCATTTTTTTATATTGCAAGAAGCAAGAAGGAAGGAAGATCAACGCAGCTTTGCAACTGGTAGAAGAAAGAAATTCAAAGCAGCGAAGCTCTGCTAAAATTGTTTCAGTTTTAATACATAAATATAAATCTGCTGTTGTCTACTTGTTGCTGTGTATTTTCTGTGTCTTTTAAATAGCAATCATTTGCAATTTCATTTATCTTTTATTATTGAATGCAAATCTGAATTTGCTCTGTTCTCTAATTTGATGCTCTGTTTTATCTACTCCTCTGCCCCTTTGCCCACACTGCAATCAGGTCATTCCATGAAAACACATTTTTTCAAAGCCTTCTGTCAAAAAATTCACATGCCTTGTCTATGTTCCATATTTTGCATACATGTCTACCAGAGCATTTCCAATTTCGATTACAGCATCCGATAAAATTCCCCTATCTTCTATGCTTTTATGGATACCGATACCCTATTCCAAAGCTCCCGTTATGGTGATATCAGCATTGCTGTTTTAGGGGTTGATTTCATGAGACTGGTTGTGAAAGATATAATTCGACTTCTGTGTAGAGCAGTTTTCTGAGCAAGCTTCAGCAGCAGTTGAAATCCATTTCTCTGAGATAATCCTTTATCGTGCGTAAGCAATTTAGTCACATATTTGCCTGGTGATTTTAGCTTTGTGGCCTCAAGATAGAACAAGGGGATTGACATTCGGGTGACTAGTTGATTGGTGTCATGAAGAATGGACTCAGAACAGAGTGTTTCGGCCTTAAGCGTAATGTTTCTTCTTGTAGTTTTTCTGTCTTGAGCATAATTCACATTGCAAGCCAAGGCTAAAAACGGATTGCAGTGAACTGAAGTCCCTGAAACAGTTGAAATGTTTGCAAGGGTATCATCCTCAACGTATTGATCTATGATTTGTTGCACATCACTTTATCATCCAACGCCTTTATTGTTTACTTGCTGCGCTAGAAAGTCAGGGCTTGCAAGGAATGCAGCGGTAAAGTAAAGAAGCTTGAATGGTATTTGAGAAATTAATGGTGGGCGACTGACACAGAGTGGGCCGATATTTCATTACAATGCAATGCATTGGGACATGATGTTCAAAGATTTCAGACACTTCAATTTTGCTTTAATCTCTGCCATTTTTCACAGTGTTGGCAGTTTTAATCTCTGCGTTGAAGATTGTCCAAGCCTTGTCTATGAATGTGATCCAAAGACTTTGAAAAATATATTTGTGAAAACGGGAACCTTTACATCAACATTGCTCATACAACAGATCAGCATTTTGTTCAATACTGGTTATGGTGAAGTTGAAAGGTTCGGAATGAGCCCACGAGGGATCAAGTCTTGCTGAGTGTAAAGTCCCAATGCCTAAAAAAGGATGAGGCTGGGATCGTGCCCCAGGTGGATTTTGGTGGAATGGATACCCCTCAGACCTTGGCTGTAAGCTAAAGGGGACCCCCTCGGAGGGATCTCCAACAAAAAAAATAAAATATTAAGTCAAGAAAGGTTCGGCCGTCATTTAAATGATGGATCACATTACTATCTATATTAGGAATAGAAGGCTTTTTCTTTCTTTTTCCTTTTTTTTTTTGATGGAGGTCATCCACAAATTATGTATAGCTACTCGATACAGGAGCACAAGCCTTCTTGGGCTAACCTCTTCAACTAAGAGCCAAGCACTGAGGAGTATCCCTTTTTCTTATTCTCAAAGTGGTATTATAATTTAGATTGGTGATTATGTAATTAACTACATGATATATAGTGGTTTTGGTGCAAAGATATCATATAAAGCATTAAAAAGGTGATTAAAAGTTCAATTTTTTTTTAGCATTTTTTAATGTATTTAATATTGTTGTAAAAGGTGTATCTTTAGTGGAAATCAACATTTTAATAAAAATTTAAATCCTATTTTTAAAAAAGTATTTTTTATATATAATTTTGTTGTAAAAGATGTACTATTAGTGGAAGTCAATATTTTAAAAAAAGTTTAAATTTTATCTTTAATAAGAGTATTTTATATATATAGTTTTATTGGAAAAGGTGTATTACTAGTGGAAGTCAACATTTTAATAAAAGTTTAAGTCTCATGTTTAATAAGTTTAAATCCTAAAAAATGAGTAGTACCTCAAACCCCCTCTAGCATATGGATCTTCTAATCATGCAATGGTAAATTGATAGAAAATCAATTAAATGGAAGTCTTTTCCTTCCTCCATGGTCAAATTAAATTTTGATACCTAGTTCTCGAGGTAATTTGGGTCTTTTAGGTGCAAAGTAAGTATTAAGGAATAATATTGGTCAAGTATTAGTTGCAACATCTAGAAAAATCAAGAGGGGCTATAATAATAGAGCAAAAAATGAAGTTTTTCTTTTGGGTCTCTAACTATTAGTTAAAAAATATATTTTTAAAATCATTGTTGAGGGAGATTCAATGGTCATCATAAATGCTTTCAAATAGCACAAACTTAATAACTAGAAATTAGAATACATCAATGTCCAGGTCCAACTTCTTATCAAAATTAGAGTAATACAAATGTGTCCATTAATTTAAAGAATTCAATGCTCCAGTAGATGCCCTTGTAAAGCAAGCAATCAATTCATAGGAAGGGTACCAACATTGGAAAATTTGGCATGGGGTAGGAGCATTCTATTCTTCGTATCCCAATTGTAAGCATTTATTTACTCTCCTTTGATCCCTTTGTTCTTACTAATGACTATTTCAAGCCAATGTGAGTGCATTTATATGCAATCCATAAGGATGGCTCCATCCTTCCCTCAATCTCTCTAGTGTTGTCACTCCTTAATTTTCATATTTCTCAAGGATCATGAATTCAAGATGGTTTAAAGGTAAGTTAATCTCTCATGATTCTCTAGGTTGTAGACAATCCATAAATTTCCCCTTTTATATCCCTAAGTTGTGTGTGCCATCTTGGCTATTTATATTGGTGTTGGGTGTGTGGACATTGTTCAAAATAAATAAAAGAGTCAACACTCTATTATAAAAGTGTGATCCCCTATTATGGGGTCATATAAATCTACTCTTCTCTCCCATGTGTTCTCCTTCAATTTTTCTAGTATGGAGGTAGCCTTGATTGTTGGTGAAGATATCCCCTAGGACATGCCACTAGAGTTGTTTTACTGTAAGGCAACCTTAGTGTTTCTCTCAAACATCAAATTAAAATCCTGAATTTTTTTTATTTCATTGAGGTGGTTGATTTTGATTAAATTAAGGAGCATCTTCTTCCAATGAGGAAGTTTAGGCCTACCTTGGAAAAATATGACTTCATTATGGGCTCTTCTCCTATTTCTATCCTTATTTCTCATCATCAATTTTGTGATGACCTAGCTATGGTGTGCATGTTCTAGCCACTTTGGATAGGTATTCTAAATGAAAATAATATTCCTCTACAAATTATCACTGATATACATGAAAATAAGCTATAGATAGGGTTCATTAGAGGAATCAAAGGATTGTTTGATGTCCTTCAATTTCTCAAGTTTCATGTTTGTTTGTGACTTCCCCATCACTCCTAGTCTTCTAAATTATCTCCTCCACCCCCCATCATACAAGGTCATGGTGGTCAATCCAAATTTTCCAATATCTCTTAGGTGTTACCCTACCTACTTCTAATTACGTGTTTTTCCTTTTTGGACTTGATTTTCCTTGTGCTTGTAATGTAAATCTATTGAGGCTTGATATTTTTCTTGCACCTTCTTTGCCTCATCTATTGTATGCAACATTTTTACCATATTAATAAAAATACAAGTATATTACACCTTTTACCTTACAATAGATTTATTTTTGGGTGATATATGGTCTTCTCTTGTAAAGAATATATTATTACTGGAACTCAACACTTTAATATTGTTGTGAAACTAAAAATACATAATTCTTGAAGATGTCTTCTTTCATTTTTATAAATTTCATTATAATGGGTGTATTTTTGGTAGAAATTAAAACTCTAATTTATTCATGTGGACAAATACATATATACATTTATGAATTAGATATTCTAATGACATATCTTTTTGAAGTAAATCAAAGTGGTTAGAGGAAAAAAGAGGTTATATTTTTTCCATAATTTGAGTTAGCTTCTTACTTTGAGATGGTAGATTATTTGATAAACACCCCCACATTTGTATCCCTTCATAGAGAAAGGGGCTTAGTAGTATTTATGAATAGTTTAACTTCTAAAATAGGGTGGTATTATGTGTATTTGCACTTACTCATTTTGTTGATAATGAAACCTTTAAAATAGAGTGGGGTTAGTGTATGTACATAAGTTTTGTTTTGGATGTATATTAGAGGAGGGATATTGATACTTTCAAAGAAATATGGAATCTCAAAGGAGAGTCATTCCCTCATGCGCAAGAACTTGAGGAGGGATTCTAACACACTCAAAGTAGGGTTGATTCTCATAGTAGAGTTATTTTCTCATTATCATGAAGATTGGGGTTGCTACTCTCATGTTATATAGAGGATTTATAAAGTTTGATAGTAAGGAAATCTACAAATAGAATCATTTTTGTGCATCTTTGATGAGCAAGGAGATTTAGTGAAAGCAATTGATAACATTTCTAAATGGGATATTATCTTCAATCCATGAAATGCCCATATTTTGTTCAAATTGATGTAATAAGGTGGGAATGTTGGAGTTTATATTACATCTCTATATTATAGTTAATATTGTAAGCATAAAAAAAGTTTAAAGAACTTGAAAGAATGAAAAATAAATAAATTTATAATTCCTATTTAAATGGATCCAATTGTAAACCTTGAATAAAGTCCATCAATGGATACATTACATCATGTTTTACCAAAAATGGAAAATTTGACATGGGGTAGAAGCATTCTATTCATTGTATCCCAATTGCAAGCATTTATTTACTCTCCTTTGATCCATTTGTTCTTACCTATGACTATTTCAAGCCAATATGAGTGGATTTATATGCAATCAATAAGGATGGCTTTATCCTTCCCTAAATCTCTCTAGTGTTTTCTTTCCTTAATTTTCATATTTCTCAAGAGGAATGAATTCAAGATGGTTTAATGGTAAATTAATCTCTCATGCGTCTCTAGGTTGTAAACAATGTCTAAATTTCCCCTTTTATATCCCTAATTTGTGTGTGTGATATTGGCTATTTCTATTGGTTTTGGGTGTGTGAACATTGTTCAAAATGAATAAAAGAGTCAACATTCTATTGTAAAAGTGTGATACCCTATTATGGGTTCATATAAATCTATACTCTTCTCTCCCATGTGTTCTCCTTTAATTGTTCTAGTATGGACGTAGCCTTGTGAAACATAGGAAAAATAAGGTGGTGCCAAAATAGGGGTAGGATGGACCTATCTTCCTATATTCATTAGGAAATGAGATCCCCACAAATAATTTACTAACAACCCTTAGGTGAATCAACCATTTGTAGGATATCATTGGCACTTCGTGACAACAATACCTACATCAGCACCACCAGGTGGTTTGACATAATCTAATCATTCAAAATCATTAAAAAAATAAAGAAACTAGTAAAAATAAAACATTTCTTCTAGTGAAAACCACTTCAATGGTGTTTTGGATAAGTACCATGATAAAAACCTAAAAAAAAGGCATCATGTGTAGAATCGAGCATCTATATGCACCATTCTATGTGGAAGCATCTCACCCCCCCATAATAAACCTAACATTTCATCTCACCATAATAAATCCAACATCTTATCCATCTCCTTCCTAATAAATCCATCATCCATCAAATCCACATAAATACAATCCTAAAAACTATCTTGATCTTGACAAAGATTAATGAGGGGTATACTTTAAAATTGCTTTTTGGAAAAACCTTAACATGGTCATTATCATTGATCCTATCCTATCCCATACAATACCATAGCCAAATGCCTAGCATTATCCTAACAATCATCCTCTTTATGAAATCTTGGCATCCTTTGCATATCTATCGATCCAACATCCTGATTTGTACATCCACTCATATCATTTCATACATTGATAGACACTGGAGGTAGGTATTTACATCTTCCTTTCAAATAAACCTTGATCCATGTCTCGTAGCTCACATTGTGGTCAAGGTATCATTCAAAATCCCAACAAAAATCAAGGTTACACTTTAAAATACCAAAAACATTAAGGTATCATTTAAAATCCAAAAAACATCCAAATATATTGAAAATCTAAAAAAAAATCCATAACATGTTAAAAATATAAAAATTATCTATATAACATGTTGAAAATATCCAAAAATAAACTCAAAAAATTTAAAATACCAAAAAAAATCCCCAAAACATTTCAAAACAGTCAAAAAAGATTTGAAAATTTTCCAAAAACAAAAAACCCATCCATCCCATTTTTCTCATCTTATCCGCAATAAACTGTCATCCATAATAAACTTATCATCATGCTCACCATTGTAAAAATAAATAGAAGCAAGTACAACACTTTTCGAAATAGAAATTTTCATGTAAAATCATGAGTCTTGATCATTGTAAAAGATGCCAATTAAATCTCATATGAATAGCCTAAACATTAAAAAATCCACATCGAATGAATTTCTTAATAGATACATCCATCCTACATTAGACAGGATTTTGGATATCACCTAAAAAGAACTCTCTCTAGCAAGAGATATGATGTCATTGATATTTTTCATTTTGATCTTTTCTTTTGGTTTTATCTTTTTGTCTCATTTATACTGCTCACTTGAAATTGCCTTGATCTTCAATATCTTGGTATGTCTAGAGGGGTATGTAATGGGGCATTGCCATTGTTTTTTTCTATGTGCTTGTTGGATGTTCTTGTAATAAAACCTTGGTGAGTACTTTCCTTATGTGTGTAGGGATAGTCTAGAGGAAAACAACGGGTGATGTCATAATAGTGGTTTACAATTCCTGAGAGGAATGAATTTTAGCTGAAATCACATATTTTTAGAAAATATAATGATTTAAGCCTTAAAAAGTTCCATTTTAAGGATTCCAATTGAAGGGGGTTTGATCTAATCACCTTAGATCAAACCCCCTTGGATAGAACCTCGCTAGTTTTAAACCATACCTATAAATGCATCTCCTTTACACCTATCAAAATGCTGATAAAAAATCACTTTTGATTTAGATTTTGGGGGATCAAATGAATTCATTTAAAATTTATTTCAAATGATTATGGTATTCCTTAGAACAAGCTATCCAATGAATATAATTTTAATATGTTTTGGTTTTGTTATGTATTTGTTTTTAAGTTTTATTAAACATAGGTTTTTCATCAAAATAAATTTCTTTGTTCTTCACATGTGCAAAAATAGAAGATTATCAAAAAAAAAAAAAAATATGAGTGCACCAGATATTCAAGTCCTTGATCCAACAAAAAAATAAAAAAATTTTGACATATACAAAAAAATTAGCGTTATGGTTAGCTATGTCTAAATTGTAATTCATTTGACTTTGAAACTTGATTAAGGAAAAATATTCAATAAAAACTATCTAACCAAGTGGAAGCACTAGATATCAATTACAAATCTAAATTTGAAAGAATTAGAATTTTATCCTTCATGGAAAAAAAGTTATGCGTTATACGGTGTGCGTCACTTTTTAAAAATGTTGTTTTCTGAAAAAAATCTATTTTTGTGGGAGATGGAAAAAGAAGTGCAATTTGATTCCAAAAAAATTGAAAAAAATATTTTTAGAATCTAAAGACAAAATTTGATGAGACTCTAGTTTGCACCATCTTCAAATTCCTCACAGTTTAGCCGCTATAGGTTCCTGAATGTGAAGATTTAGTTAAAAATAATAATTTTTGTGTCCAGTTTGGCCAAAAATTGTAAACCACTATTATGGGATCACCTTGACAGATAGTGTATATTTATGTTCTTGATACATTTAGTGTACTGGTCTTCTTACTTTAATGACTTCATTCTCTCACATGATCAAACAAGGTTTTTGTATGTCAAATATGAACAAGGATACTCCTATCTAGTTGTAGAGTCAAATTCCATGTAATAGATACAACGTCACCCTCGTTCTTCATACCTCGGTGCATCGTGCCTACTTTCTACATCAAAATAAGGATTGCTATACATTATGTTGCATAATCTAAGAAGAAAAAGTAAAATCATTTATTCTATCTCATCACATATCCAATAAAATCTTGAAATAATCATAGATTTATTGGTATCCTGATCAACATCATCATCCTATTCTATTCTATCTCATTCTATTCAAATCATCTCATTCTTCTACTTCTATCATGCTAAGATTTATATCCAAATATCATGACATAAAAAATAAAAATATGCATCTCATCATACATCCATAAACTGTCAATAGCATCTCCTATCATCCATCTTGCATAATCATCATATATATCATATGAAAATAAAAAAAAAATTAAACCATATCATGATCATCATACATCCTACATCCACAAGTCATTAATGACACACATATCAAATCATAAGCATAATAAATAAATTTTCATCATCATATCATGGAAACATGAAACATCTTAATGCATCCATACATACATATGCATCAATAATCACACATCATATACCATAAAAAGATCAATGCATAGCACAATAATGTCATATCATGGTTGCATGATCAAAATGGCTCATCTCATGTATCATCAAAAAATGAATGTCATTATACATCGAATGTGTGATATACATCAAAATATTTAGGAGGCCTTCTATAGCTAATGAATGTTTATACAACAAGGTTTGTCTACATCAAAATATAGATACAACAATATATCTATACAAAACCTAGTCTACCTTGAGCTCCCTCAATCCTTTCAATTGGGAGGAGGATGAACAGGTGGAGGACCCATCAATGGTTGTTGTTGGTGTCCTTGTCCCTGTGAATACACATGTGAGGGTCTACCAATTGACCCTCCATCTGATCTACTTAAACTTGCATCACTCCTTTGAGAAAACCTAGGCTAACATCAGTGATAAGGCACTGCCATATCATATAGTGACTTGTAATAAATGGCCTTGACTTATATAGCCCTAATTTCCTAAGTATATTATGTCTGGGGGATAGTCTATCCTTTAGCCTATATATTGCCCTCTAGTTGTTGTTTGTGGGCCCTTTCTTGATCATGCTCTATTGTGACCTATGCAAGCTAGATCTCTAGCTACTACCTATGTGTAATCTCAACATCCCACTCTAATGCTCACTACTCTCTCTCTGTGAGGGGTTGATCCCTCTTTACTGTCTATCAAGTAATCTAAGTAGTGAGACCATCTCTCTCCTATCTATATCCATCATGCTCTTAGTGTTCCTAGTCTCGCTCCTGTAAAGCAACATGAAGCCTCTGATCATCTAGAACCCCAATCTTCGAGACCCCTACTATAGTTGCTATCTATCCAATAGGTGGACCTTGTCTAGGTGGTGGCCTCTAAGGTCCATGTACCTATCCTTTATCCACTATGATAGGTACCTCAACGTCTACTTGCTACCTCTATCTATATTATTTGCTAGACTCCTGTCTACATCACGGACCACTAACGATACCCCTAATTGGATATGTGAATCCCAATGGTCTATTTGTAGCAAACCATGCATCATAAGCTGGGGTAATACTAGGATCATCCGCACCATCTACATACACCCATGGTACCTAAGCTAGGTGATTGAAATTTTCAATAGTTGTTTGTTCTGAAGGCATATGTCCCTAATCTACCATCTCCCTAACTTTCCTTGAGAAAATATCATGGTAATCATTTAAAGGAGAATCCTAATACTCATTGAACTTGTGCCTGACCTCATCTAGAAGTACCTCTCTAGAATATGAGGTGTATAATTGATCAACCACCAAGTCTACAAGGAGGATGATTATCATCATCCTCCAAAGCCTCCACTTGAATCCATGGCCTTTGATAAAATTTTTCATATCATCGATGACATGCCACCAATGGTCCAACTCACCCATGTGGTGATGAGTCAACACGCCAGACTCATATCTATTGGCCATGGTATCTCCATCATCCTAATTTCCATCTCCAACTAGCCTTAGCACTACAATGTGCTCCCATGCCTAGATGTGAAAAAGCATAACACCTATAGACAAGTTGGTAGCTCCTCTATATACCACTTGATGCATATCATGGTATAGGTGTGCTAGAATGCAAGGTCTCCAAGAAAAGATACAAGCCTTCTGTAGGATCCTCTTATGGACCCTCCCTATCCATGACTAAATCTCCTTGATCACCTATCCAACATGAGTGGCCCATAAATAGGTCTTTCCACTACTATGGTTATGTCACTAACAATGTTGATGTAGTCATGAAGGTCAACCTATCTCTCCTCAAGCTCAATCTCCTTGTCCATCAAAACTCACTCTAGAGCCTCCATGCCTTGGTCTACATCATAAGCAACTCACTCCCCATGGATCAAAACCCTTAAGATCTGCTAGACATCCTCTAGAGTGATAGTGGCCTCACTTGTAGGTAGATGGAATGATGAGGTCTCTAATCTCCATCTCTCCACTAAACTAGTCATAAGGACTAAATGCACCCAAATCTTCAGCAGGTACATGGTAAAGTTTGACAGTGCTTAAGAACTCAACCTCAATAGTTTTAAAGGTGGTAATCCACTCTAGGACCTGTGGTCTCCACTCTTGTGAGATGAGGGGGTCTAGTACAACTTGTAAGCATAATGCTCACAATGTCATTTTTTCTCAAAATTTGTAGAAATCTAAACCTAAATTCCTAAAGAACAAAAGTGATCCTTTTTAATAAAGGCAACACGTCGTTCCAGTCAAAGGAATCACACTTTTGCAAAGGTTTCATGTTATAACAAAGGTGTCACACTATCCATAAAACAAAAGTGAAAATAGTAGCATCACACTTTTACAAAAGCGCCACACATGGGTAGTCATAAGCATCACTTTTCAACAAAAGTGTCACAATTTTTTAAAACTCAACACAGATGTCATAACCTGACACTTTTGACAAAAGCTTCACGATTGAGCTACAAAAGTGCACTATTGGGTTACAAAAGCATTATAGAAACTATGATGCCTTTGTTTTCCTATGTTCTAGCCTAAATTTATCTATTTCAAAAAGTGTGTAAGAAAAAATTAACTTTGTACATACCGGGGCACCTACTCCAATTGGCCTTTGGAACTAACAAACTCAATTTGCATGATGTGATGCTTGTATAACATGCACCATCTTAAACTATTCTTGCAAAGGGGTAAGAAGGGTTATGAAGGATCTTAGCTCAAATTTCTCAAAGAAAAGCATGCAAATGAAGCTGAAATTCACCCAAATGAACATATATTCCTAGCAAAACCTAGGGTTTCGCCTTGCAACTTATTTTTCCAACTTAGCTATCAATCCTGAATAATACTAAGGATTCCTAGGACTTATTTTTTGTCCTATTTTCAATAGACCTAGTCTCATCATCTTGTTGTGATCTGACCCAAAAATTAATTTTGTTGGTTGACCTTTCAAGGGGACAACACACCATCATTCCTTCGTCCGCTGGGGCATAGTGGAGTATCAAGGAATTTTTAATTTTTTTCGAGCAACATCAGGTCTATGAAACAACACAACAAGTACATGGTTTCAAAGAGGAGTAAAATGTAGACACCTAAAATTGTCTTGAATATATTACACATCTTGATTTCAGTTACTAATATCATTTTCATCATTTTTCCTCATTATCAATTAATTCCTCCATTTAATTAAATAATTTCCAATTATTTGATTAAATTCACTTTATTCCCTTATTATTTGAATAAATAAAGTTATTAAATTAATTTATCATTTTCATGCTAATTTTTAATTATTTAATTAAAACTCTTAGTTCCTCTCATCCTCACAATTAAATAATTTTCATAATTATTAAATTGACTAATTTTCCTCCAATCCTCCAACTTACACAGAGGATATTCCTTTGTCAAAAAGAGACTATTTCTGATTCAAATATCTTTTTCCCTCCAATTCAAAATATCTTCAATCAATTTTCCATGAAAATAGAAGTATGGGCTCTCTCATGAATACTCAACCATTGATCCTCCCTTCTCTCCTTGATTTCCTCTCATCCGTTGATCTACATTTTCAATCTCCACCATTGATAAGAATTCCCAAAATCTATAAAAACAAGTCTTTCAAACATGAAAATCATTCACACTCCTCATAAGTATAGTCATGGAGAAGAAAACACACACTCTCAACCAATCCCAAATTCCAGATTACAATAGATTCAATACTGATTAACTCAAAATCGACAATAACCTATGTCGATTTAAAATCGATTATACGATTACATACTACAGTAAGCTCAAATTCAAAACAAATAAGTCTATTCAAATTTCATGAAAAATTTCATTACATTGTAAGCAACGTCATCGCCTCTTTGTTTTCTCCTCTTCCTACTATGGCTCAGTTCTTCTTGCAGACTCTACACATCATCTTCCACCCATGTTCCCCTCATTCTATCCCTTCGTATTTCCCATGGCCTCATCTTTCACATGCCAACCAGTCCGTCTCCCCTCTGCTGCATTAATGATCTCTGCATCATTCCACACAGTTGGAATATTTCCAGCCTTTTATATTTTGCAATCATTCGGCAACCTCTTCTCTTCCTTTCTACTTTTCTTGTCACCAAACATCCACGCGGGTTCTCTTTCCATGCACTATCCTCGTTTTCCTGATTACCCATCTCACTTATATCCAGCTCCTTACAGTTTGGTCTCCTTCTTGATGGACCGGCTTCCCATTATATGCTGTGTGCTTCCTTTCCTACTGGTAGATTTGTACGTCTTAACCTTATGTGTACTCTCCATTTCACGACCACCCTTCCATCTTCGCGCGCCCTCACTATCTTCACTCTTTTTCATTTTGTTTTTGTTGGCAATCTTCCAACACTTGCATACATCTCTCTTTGTCTTGGTGCAATCTTTAAAACTAAATGTGAATCCTTTGTGGTGGCACGGGTTTACTTTATCTGTCCATGTCAAATTTTCTTCTCTCCTCACAATTTGTTTGCACTGGCATGTAATCTGCCCACCCCTTAATATTCTCCCTCTGGCATTGATCTTCCTACTATTAGTACTGGTTTTCTATAGTTGCTACATTCCTTTACCCGTGACCTTTCCTTCACCATGAGGTGTGGACTCTCTCCTCTGTGAATTGCAGTTTAATCTTCTATTACAAGCACCTCTCGCCGTTCTTTTTACTAGCTGCATTTCTTCTATAGATTCTTCCCTTTTAATCCAACTTAGCCCCTACCGTCTTTCTCGCGTGCATCTTCTTCTTAGCTTATCTCCTTGCTGACTTTCTACGCTTGGCACTTCCTTACCCGTTGTTCCTTCCAGTTGAATGACAACTATCAATCCGCTTGGATATTTTCCATAGTCGGCTTATTCATACATGAATCTTCTTCCCTGTGGCGCAACTTTATATCTTGTCTTTGTGGTCTGTGCACGAGTCTTAATTCTTCTCTCTTTATTCTAGAGCCACTATTCCTCACTTTGTCGCCCTTTCCCTCCTCCAATCGCCACCCCTCTTCTGCTCTCTCATGGCGCCCTTTTATTGACTCCATCTCAAAGTTCATATTCGTTGGACTCTTTACCTTCCAACGCCCATTTGCTACTCTCTTTAATTTCCCATGTCCGTTCATATATTTTTCTTGTGTTATTTTTTGATTTTATTCCTCTTTTGTCTTTTATAAAATCATTAATGCCAATAATATCTTGGGTGGAATAATGGCAACATTAAAATCAAATTGGAATAAAAATATTGTCCACAATAATGTCGGTCAAACTCTCTTCAATCGACTATCAAAACCATATTAAACTACTTGCTGAGAAAGAAAACAAAAATAAAAAGCCAAACCAATTTTTTTTGGGTTGATGATTGCCTATTGACCTGAGATAGGCACTCTCTAGAATTCTTAAGCCAATATTGAGTAGTTTAGAATACCTATTTTGTGAATCACACCTCTCATCAAGTTTTTGCAATCATGGATTATGCACAATTTGAGTAATCCACATCATAAATTTGCATCAATCCACAATGAGATTGAAGGTTTGCACTTTCTATTTGGTTTAATTGCTTGAAATTTTGTATTATTTCTTTAGATTAAATCTTTGATGCTTAGAAAACTAATTTCATTGAGTATGGGTTTGTATGATCCCTAATTTTGTGTAATTTCTTAGTGTTTTTAGACTTTAATTGTTTCAATTATGCTTTCATTTGCTCATCCATACTTCCTTTACGACAATAATATTATATTGTTAGATATGTTAGTTTATTATTTAGTTAACAATTTTGATTGGATAGTTTTTTTTTTTTTTCAATTAATTAAACAATAAATATTATTTAATTAATTTGATTGTGGTAAAGAAGTGAAACTAGGATAATATTATATAATTTAATGGATTAGAGGTGTTAAGTGTGAAATTTAAAGTATATGTGATTGCAATGTCCCAAGCTATTTAAGATTATCTTGGAATCTTATTCTATAATAAGATTTTGAGAATTGGTAGTGAAATCTAGATTTGACCCAATAATAGCTCCTCCTCCAAATAAGCTAGGATTGCTTTTAGAAGCTCTATCAAAGAAACTTAATTTAGGAGGACATTGTTGCAAAGTCAATCTTCTGTAGGGCATAGATCTACATTGGCCATCTAATCTAGATTGGTAAGATTAATCTAGACTTCAAATTTAAGATGAAACTTATATTAAATAGGACAAATTGAACATCAAGATAATAAATTAAAAATATATGAAAAATGGACATAAAACAAAAAGATAAAAGAATGAAACGTATATATACTCACCATTGCAGGAGAGATCAGTTTTATTTTTTCCTTTTTCTTTACAAGAAATATAAGTTCTCAAGACATATAAAGAGATGAATCATGAATACGTTCAAATAAATATATTCTAAATAAGTCACAGAAATATTCTTCTGTCTGATGTTGAAAATATAGGAATAATGAGCATTTAAAGAAAATTGGTCGTCAGTCAGGTTCCAATTAAATAAATTTGTGCGTTTATCGACGCACACCTACGCATGTTCAACGGTCGGTCCGGTCACCGAAAGGACATATAATCCTACCATTCCATGCCAAATTTCCACTTTACCAGTAGCTTTACACGCCTGCTGCCTACTACACCAAACCCATGGACTTAATTAAAGCTTCAGAAATATCATTACATCATATACTCAGCGAATATCTGCTTAGTTCCAGTGGAACTTAAGTCTCATTATAAAAGGGCTTTGGACGAGCTTCGATCAGCATGCTCTGGGCAACTCATTATTATGAACTATAAAGCAGTTATTCTCCCAGTTGTATCGTGGATAGGCTGAATCGTATTGTAGGACTAGACACCATGAAAGCTCCAGGATTTGTCACAAGTAAGTTTATGTAGATTTGTTCTCGGTTTTGTTTAATTAGATTTGCATTCTAAATGTATGAACTCCGATCAAGTTGTTCTGGATAACTAATTACTTATGAATTTTCAAAAGTATTATGTATAAGCTGAATCATATTATGGGACTAGACACCCTGAAAGCTTCAGAATTTGCTACACGTTAACTCGTATTGATCTGTTCTTAATTTTGTTTATGCAGAATTGCTTTTGGTTTGCCATAAGTTAGTTCATATAGACAGGCTTTTGGTTTTCTTTTAAGGGTTCATATTGATTTGCTCTTTGATTTGCCACAAGTTTATCACGTAAACTTGCTTCTGGTTTCTGGTTTTGTTACGTTTGATATCACTTTATTTACAGTTAATGGTAACAATGTATTAGTTGTTATTTTTTTATTTAAATTTGTATGGTTTTCTAAATGTGTTGAGAAAATAGTATTTATAGATAAAAACCCACTGTATAAATGATTTATCCTTTCAAAATAGTATGCAGCTTATGTACAGTGCCTGACATTTAAGTTGGATGAATATCACTAGTTTATATTTATGCAGTTCAGGTAGACTTGCTCTTGGTTTAAATGGTGGAATTACAGATCCTAAAATGCATACAAATTTTTTTGTTATAGTTCTTAACTTTTTATTATTAGATCCAATTCTCAATTTTTAAATTATAACAGAGAGAATTGGTTTGTGTTATACATTTCGAACAGTCCACGGATGGCAAGGTCTGCAGTGTTATACCCACAACTTTACATGAGGTAAGCTTCTTTATAATAAATGATCTCATGCAATGTTCTATGAATTTTTCTTTTTTCCCTACTATCTAGTTGTTTAAAGTAATAAAGTAGATGTAAAATTTTAATTTAAATAGATAAATATTAGAGTAAGGTAGTCATTGCGGTGATTTTTTCCGTGACTTTTTCTAGTGTCCGTAGTCAATTGTACTTAGGTATTAAGAGGATTTTAAAGTTTTAATATATTTGTTAGATTTGTTATGTATTTTTAATTATTATTATTTTTTTATCATATTTTATGATTTATTAAAGTGAGACCACAAGAAAGGAAAAAATAAATCATAAAATATTATCCCAAACATTGATAAAAAAATAATTTACATTATCAAATTTAAAAATATATATCAAATTAATATTATAGAATATGATGATAGTTTTACTAAAATCTAAGAACTTTCCATTATGTGTATTTGTATGGATGTTTCACTCTGCTTCTGAATTTGACTTGGGAAATCTAGCAAACGTCCGTTCAATCAATATTTGTCTTCCGTAATTGATATCTCGTGATCATTAATATTGAGATGTAAACCGACAAGAGTACAGTTTATGAATATTTGTTTTATGATTTTTGTAAGTTTTTTTTTTCATAACAAATAATTATAATAACAACATTTAAGCGAACCAGATTTGCATTAGATTATTATAAATAAAGTTATTCATTATTAATTCTTATATTACCTAATTTTAACTTATAAAACAATTTCTCTATAAAAAGTGACAGGTCGGCTGTTTGCCTAAGTTTATTGAGGCAGGGGACTCACAGAAACATTCTTCTCGGAAGAAAGAAAGAAGCAACCACCCAGGGATTAAATTTGATGGTCGACTTTGTCTGTCAACAATTTTTTTAATGACGGTTATCTATTCAAGGGTGCCCTTAAAACATTATGATATACCTTAGTGAATGTAAAATTATATATAAATCAAACATATATATCATTATAATTCTATATAAATTTTGACAGTCTATCCAAGATATCTCCTTTTATCTGATACAATCTTCTTAAAATTTTGATTGTATTCTACAGCAAAAATCTCTAAATACGGTCATACAGCCATCAAATTTAAGCCCTGCCACCACCACAACTTCTAACTAAAAAGAGGAAACATCAAAGTAGGATTTCGAGTGACAGACTTTATTTAAAATATATATAATGTGAACATTCTTTGTTATATTTTTATTTTCCGTTTCCATCTTTTGGTTGTGAATTTTGTTAGAAAATAGCAAGCTTTCCGCAGTTCATTTTATTCAATCAATTTTACATATGGAAAAGAAAAACAAAAAATTTAAAATTAGAATAAATTCTTTATAGTTTATTTATTTTTATTATAAGAAAAATTTAAATTTCAAAAATCTGAAATCATATAATCTTTTCATATTTGTTAATATATATTTTTTTAATAAAAGTTATTAAAAATATTTCAAATTTCAGAAATTAAAAAATAGTTAAGAGTTGCTGAAGAAATTATACTTAATTTTCTTTGTATATGTATATGTATATATGTATACAATACATATACATATATACATACATATACATATACATATACATATATACATACATATAGACATATACATATACATATATACATACATATAGACATATACATATATACAAACATATATATACATACACATATATCTTTTGAAAAAATAGATATAATAATATAATATTGTAAAAATTTAAATCATATAATCATATAACTATTTTTATATTAATATTTTGGATCATATATTTTTTTATTATAAAAATGAAGAGAACAAATTAATACAAAAAATGTTACACAATTATCTTCACAAATTTATCTTGTCTATTTTTAATATAACTTTAATGTAGGGTTTATTGAAACCAAAATATGAAATTATGATAGATTAAAAAAGTCTTTTAAATATTGCCACAAAATTATAAGTTGGCTTATTAGCTCAATTATGGTTTGTATTTATAATGTTGAACTAGATTATGTTTAAGAATAGCTCAAATTTAAATTATTTAAAAAATAAAATCAATTCTACAATCTAACCAAGAAATTTTCTCTTTGAAATATTCTAAATCCATAAAAAAATGGAATCCCACTCTCAAATATTTTTTCTACCTTACAAAGAAAAGTAACCCTTTTTCCTAGGGAATTAGGCTATAACCTAATATATCAAGAAACTGGATAATTTTATTAGTGTGATATATCTAGGTGAGCATTAGGGGTTGGGAAGCATTCATAGAATTGGGTAAGGTTTTTATAAGTGGCATTTAAGAACTTCTACATATCATTTTGCATAGATCAATTAGAAGAAATTTTATTAACTATGTTAGTATTGTTAAGGTCATTTAGCTACCATTTTTCTACACCACATGGTTTGTTATTGTGTCAAAGACTTATAATCCTAGGGATGCATTCTTAATAAAAGATTAATTCAATTAAAAAAGGAAATGGTTTACTATGGGTTCTTCTTTACCTCTAGATAAATAATTGGGGATAGTGATTAGAAGAATGCGAGAATAGATAGCTAGAGACCATTAGGACCCAATTGTCATGTGCCCAAAATTTACACGAAGAAAATCCAACAATTTTTTCTTAAAACTAAAAATTTAGCATAGATTACAAGAATTACTTCTACTTGGACACCACAAATCAACCCGACTATAACTAGGTCTATCTATGAATAGAAGATAATTGTATAACTACACTAGTATATGTCAAGGCCCTAATTTTTTTTTACCAAAAATAAAATAAAATACAATAAACTCAACCAATTACATTAATTAGCATTCTATGTGCTTAAGATTTAACACCAACCATCTCCAACATTATTGTTATAGTGTGCAAGATAATTGATCTTCAAAGGATAAGGTGATGTTGTTGCCAATAAGCCCCTATAAAATGACCCAATACTTTTTTACCAGATTTTCATTTCAAGCCATAAATGTGATTTTTCCATTTGCTAGAATAATTCTTATTACATACAACTAACCATTGCAGTCCTAATACTCCCTAACGTCCATTCAACCTTCAGAGAATTATCTTATCGTTATTAGCCTCGAATTAATAACAACTTTTACTCCTACTTTTACCATAATAATGTTATTATCCCCTTTCCCTTTTTAATCCAAGAGACACATACACAACATCGTCCGTACATAATATTATTATTAACAATATTCTAAACATTGATAAGAATATTATTGAACTTGTTGTTGCCAACCACAAAGAATACTTCTCTTAAAATCAATGCCCATTTATTTATTTTATTGCATTAATAACTCTAAGATAGTTCACAAACCTACTTCATTACTACATTCACCATTAATGACATTACCGTTAAATTCACTTCTAAGATTTTATCATTTTAAGTTTTTATAATTTACTAGCACAACTAAATATATATATATATATATATATATACACTTAAATCATCAATATATTCATGTCAAAATTTAAAACAAAAATGATTATACGATTGGGGTAATTGAGATGGCTTCATATATTGATCTACTCCTCTAAATCTCTCTCTTAATATTCGTTTTATTTTCCCTTTTATAATAGCGCACCTTAGCAAGGCGCAATGGTTACGCCAATAGGAGGGTATACTATGGCAGTGTATTCGAAGGGCAGAGAGGGGGAGAATGCATGGGGAAAGTGCAATTTGGTTTTTTGCAAGAGCAATTATTCATAGCGAATGTGAATGGGTGGTGGGATGCAAGTAGAGTTGAATATGAACACGTTGTTTGAAGATGCAAGTAGAGTTGAATATGCCAAGTGGATGAACAACACAATATATTATCTTAAATGGTAGAAGTGTTGCAACATTATAGCTCAACTGGACCAAGTACATTTGTTGGTAGTTCATGATATACAAAATTTGTGCTATGAAAAGTCAAAATATTGATGAGCAATTTTGCACCAAAACTTTTTTTGAACAAAGTATAGTACAATTGTTGGTGTTTGATGGTGAGGGGCTATGATATATGCCATTTGGCTTCAAGGCCTGCAAAGCAAAAGAAATGGAATGGTTAGGTGGAAACATTATTTGTTGACATGTACAATGATTGCTCCATGTTCAATTTATCATAACACTATTAATGGGAACTATTTTTTTTTGCCAATAAAATAAGAAAATTACCCAAAGGACATGAACATGTTGAGGGCATGTTCAATTTGTAAAAGAGAAATTGCTGATATAACAATAAATAGGAGCGACATGAGGGAGAAAGGGAAAAGAGTTGTGTACCTTGACTTTTTAGAGATAGTTGTTGTAATCGGGCTTCCTCTTCTTTTCTCATAATTGTGTATGGGTGGTTATGCATTTTTGAGTATCTCTCAAAGGAGAACATTGGCTGAATACGAAGGTTGTTCAACGATTTCACTCTGGATATAGCTGTAAATGTTAGTCCTTGTCGTTCTATTTTTCCAATGTCGATAGTTGCTCTGGCCAGCGTTAGGCCTTGGGATTTGTGTATGGTAATAGCCCATGCCATTGTGAGCAGAATTTTCCTACGGCTGCCCAATGATACAGGTATTATCGGTATACTTTTGGGGTCATTTTCATTCCATGCTGGCCCACTATAATTATCGATCCTTGCCACAACATAAAGTGGAACATCTGGTGGTCTGGAACCAAGGCTGTAAACTATCTCAACAACTTCACCTAGAGCTCCATTTACAAGGCCTGCTTGTGTCCATATGTTGGTTGTCAGCATGATGCGTTGCCCTCTACAAAGCAATACCTGCTTTTCAAGTTGTTCATCAGTAGTTGCATTATCTGCTTCAGTCCTGGTGGTAGTTGCAGCACTTATTGCAATTGGACGGTTTAACAATTTTAACATTCTTCTATTGTGAAGTCTAACTAAATCATTGGTAGCAAACAAGTGCATTGAATTGTCGAACATTTCTTTTTCGCTAGAGGTGAGATGCTTGTCTGTGCGTGTTTTTAAAAGTTCCCAATCCTCTTGTGATGCTTTTGCATTGCGTATGTTTTGCAATAGTTGACAGAATTGTCTTTGTTCTGGAGTCTCACCTTGTTGACGAAACACTGTGTCTAAGGTGACAACGGTCGTGAACTGGTCCCATAGTGTTTTTGCATTTGAGTGTGATGTGTAAATAGGCTTGTCCATTACAGGCGGGAGCTGTGCAAGGTCACCAATCAGGATTATTGACACCCCACCGAAATAAAGATGTTGTCGATGCGGGAAGGCCTCACGTAGTCTCGCATCTATCTTCAGTAGCAACTTTGGTCCTATGAAGCTCATCTCATCAATCAACATATATCTTATGTGTTTCATCTCTTCCTGAAATGTTATTAATGATTGTCCTTGTAGTGGGTGCATTTCTTTGACAGGAATTCGAAGCATTGAATGTATAGTTGATGCATGTATATTAAATGCAGCAACCCCTGTAGGAGCCAATGTGAGTAGCTGGCTTTGCTGGTGCGGATTGTAACTATCAAGTGCTTTTCTTATGCGAGCAATCAAGTATGATTTCCCTGTACCTGCTGTCCCTTGAATAATCATGTGCAATGGTTTATTTGAGTGATGTTTGCTATGGTTGATAATATGTGTGAGTGCTAGTTTTTGTTTGGATGATAATGTATAGTCTGGGACATCATACTTACTTGGAGCATGCCTTTCATGGCTACATGCTTTTTCCATGTTTATGAATTGTGTGGCGATTTCATGAAGCTCCTGGGGCACTGCAAGTTGTTCCCATCTGTAGCTGCTATCAAACTCACGCCTGCCAAGCAGGTCAAGCTCATTTAGGCTGATGTTGTTTGAGGGGCCCATTTGCAAAAATAATTCCCATTCATTCATTTCTAGTATGTCCCTTTTGTCCATCTCAATTTCGCTGTCTGATTCTGCATCGTCGGTGTTTTCGTCTGAGGGGGTGGTGCAGGGACATGCCATACATCATATTTGGATGCATTCATTTGCTTCCAATTTGCAAGTATTGTATCCTTAGTTATCCCTATGTCGATTTCCAAGCTTCGGAAGTGCTTGTACAGTAGAAGCTCACTCCAACAAAATGTTTCAAACTGGTCTGAGTCCTCGTCTGGGATGGTGTAGAACTTTGGGAAAACATTGACAATCGCTTTGACCTTTCTTTCTTTCCACTTGCATCCCTTGCGACTCACAGAGTACGAGAAAGATCGTGCAGATTCAAGTAGCGTTGTTGTCTCCAATTCTGGAGGTCGATTAATGTACGAATGAAGGTAGCTAGGTTGTAGATGGCTTTCATGTGGTCCTCTTGTTATTCGATGGAACATTTTGCATCCAACATTCAAAGATGTAAAAGGCCGATTACAAACAATAAGCGGCAATTTCTGAAGCATATGGCATGTTTCTTGTGCTCCAATATCACGCTCTGCCACGATTTCTGCCATGAATTTTCTGGTATGCTGCAAGGGCCAGGACATCTATTTTTGGGTTGCAGATATTCTTGCTAGCATATCAGTACAAGTCTCAGATTGCTCTCTCTGCTTTTGATGCATATTTGGCAATGTATTTCAGAACAACTGCCCGCGAGATGACAGGCTAACAATCTATGTTGGCTCTCCATATTGAAATCATTTCTGGATTGTGTATGTTTAGCCTATCATCATTCCATGCAGATTCATATTGTTTTGTCCCATAGTTGTCATGTGATAGGGTAGATATAATTTGCTCTTTCCATGGAGCTTTGTATCGACACTCTAGTTTTTTCCCTTTCTTTCGCAAGCATGTCCCCTCTCTGCATTTTGTGTGCCTCTGGACACGATTGATGATCTCTTCATAGTCATGAGAGGGGCCTGTAGCAAATATTTTTTTTGTGTCTAGTAAGCAAGGGTCGTCTAGGAAAGATCGAGAAATCAAGTTGTTTCTTGCTGATGTAGCACGGGGATTCCAAGCACTGACATACTTGTCAAAGAATTTCCTAGCCTGTTGAACTGCTACACTGTCATCCCAATCAAGTTTATCCATGTTTGGTGCATCATGGAGCCAAAGGAATCCATGTACATGTGCAGTGCCATGATGCTGCCACTCATACCTGTACCAGTAATCTTTTGCATTGAGGAGTTTCTCAATTACCTCTTCACGAAACACTGTGAATCGTTGATGCAAGTATAATGATGTGGTGTGGGGGTTGTTGACTACATTTTCTAAGCGTTGTTTATTTGTTTGCATTCCTACCGGTACACCATCTGAGATCAAACATTGTAGGTCTGGCCACTTTGTGTCAGCTGCACTTAATGTGAAGAATAGAGTGGGAGACCCTATTTGGTTGATCATATTTGTTAGTTCAGCACGACACTTGTTCCAATATGGTCTTGTGCCCCGCATTGAAGAGCCAAAGTGCATGAGCTCTTGAGCTAATTGTGTGTCAGGTAAGTTTTTCAAGTGTGCTCGGAGGTCCTCAATAGTGGTTGGCATGTTTTCTTCTGCATTTTTTTTAATGAAAACTACAGCAAGCCCCTGGCTACGATGCCGCATCATAAGATTAAGCATGAAATATCGGAACCTTGGATGCCTTCCAAATCTATGGTCATGAAATCTCATTAAGTGGAGTGCATACTCATGCATGTGTACTTCCCTAATTCGTGGTTGCATTTGTAGTGCAACTCCAGTTGGAAAGAGTGTTGGAAATGCCATATCAAGCAACCCCTCAGTATTGTATTCATTTATTGGCGATGAGTTTATTTCAGGCCAGTCTATAATGTTGTTTGTGTTGTCCTCAAGGTCCAATGTTTTCTTAATAATTTCTAACTCACGGCATCTGTTTGGAAGTCTAGCCATAAATGATGATGTGTTTACTGTGCTACGTTCAATATCATCCCCATCAGAGTCAATTTCATTATTTGGAACCACCATGTCTTCACTGGTTTCAACGGTGTGTAGCATATTCGATATGTTTGTTCTTGCTTCAGGAAATTGCTCTAAGTGCTCAAAACTTATTGCAACATCATGATAGTATGGGTCATATTTGACTTTGTATTGCAACGCATCTCTGATATGACTTCTACTGACATAACAATCATAATAATGACCTTCTGTATGCAATCTTCGAACTATGAGAACGTCCAACTCTTGTATTCTTCGTGGAAGAACTTTTGAAATGTCAGTGATATCTTGTGGGAAGCTAATCGTGTGGCCACTATATCTATACTGGCCTCCAAGAGTGTGGGTTACTTGTAGTACTGGGCTGACTCTGGCAATGAGCATTTCCTCCACTTGGGTGAGTCTTTTCAAAACAAACGGTTGCTCTCCTGGGTCCATGTTGTTGAGTGCAGAGAACCGATGGATGCCTCTCTCAGCGAAACATCTTTTACAAGTTGCATTAGTATCTGATGAATGGACGAGCATGCCTGGGTAACATTCCTTGCATACAATGCATGTTTTCGGTTGGACAGTGCATCTATTCTTTGACAAAAATTTTTCATTGCCATCATGAAGTTATCATTGTTGTTGCATGTTGTTCCATGTTGATATAGGCATGTTTGTTTCTGTAAAGATCTATTGCGCTTTTCTGCATTTATTTCCTCTCTATGACGATCATAGTAAGCTCAACTTTTCTCACAATCTTGTAGTCTTCGGGCTTCTGTTTGTTGGGGGCTATTTTGACTTTCATGCAATCTTTTTTGTCGCCTTCGAGTAGCTATCTCTTCTCTATGGCGAGCATAGTAAGCCCGATTTCTTTCTCGGTTTTGTTGTCTTCTTACCTCTTTTTGATATGGGTCACTTGCATTGTTCCCTATTGAGGAGTCTGCCATATGTGGGTCTGGACACATCAGGGTAGATCAGGAATAAGAGCATAGCAAACCAGATGAAACCAAAATGCTTACGTAGCCAAAGTGTAGATGAAAATGTAAAGATATTCCTCACTGGTTCACGAATGCATGTTGCAATATGAGAAGGAACACAATTTGAAGGTAGAAGACAAAGGTGCATATGTAAGCTTCTAAACAAACATGTGCATTTTTTTAAATAAAGAAAAACAATATTTTACATATTTCTATCCATCTAAAGGCATTAACATGATAGTTTTTTAGATAAAAAAGATATTGACATAGTTCTTTACAACATGAGTTTTTTTTGCCATGCATACCATCCATAGTCATACTACACTTGTAAAGAGAACATGGCAACTATATTAGGCTATGTAGTATGGCTAGGGTGATCCTATGAGCTGCACAACCAGCTCTGGTACAACATCGGGTTCAATGGGGGGAGAAGCCTTTACATTGCACATTTCCTGGATATTTTTTAGCAAAAAGCTATTCTCTTCAATGTAATCTAGTTGTTCGACCTTGGCAATGGTTGCTTTTAAGCGTTGCTCTGCATTGTACATTTCAAGGTTACAACGCAATGTGAATACATAATGCTTGTTCAACACACTCCTAATCACCTCCTCCACATTTCTATCAGCAACTTGATCAAATTGTAGATTGTATAGTTTGTCTACAGGCATGCCCATGAGTTTTGTCGCCCCTTCATCGAATGTGATTGCCCATATTATATTTGTGTGGTCCTGCAACTTGACTTGAAGTATATACCTATAGTCACAGTTGGTAATTATTGCATTACATTTTGCACAAAACCACTTTCCATCATTTGTCTGTGATAGTCTTTTCTTACAAGGCTTGTTACTTGAGCGGGAAGGGCATGCTGGATAGCAAAATGAGTCAGTTTTTATGAATCGTGTTGTTGCCACCAACATGCATTGTAGAGGTTGTGCTGTATTTCGAGCCTCTTCACGAATGGCATTGATCGTCAGTCTTCTAGCAGGTGGGGGCATGTGAAAGGAGCTAGTAGACAAAGCCTGAATGGTAGTGTCATTTTCTTTGAACCATGTTTTAATCTGCTCTGACTCTTCTATTTGAGGGTCTATCGATAGTTTTGTAGTGGATGAGGTGTTGATCACCTTTCCATTGAATTCAGACACATGCCCATTTCTAATAGCGAGAACTGGTGATTCACGCATGAGGTATTTCTCTTGCAGCTGTGCACCCTCCTTTTCGGCTGACGAACCCCATAAAGTAACATTTATATTTGTGTTGGACATGTCAAGAATTGTTAAAGTCCATCTTGCGACCTCTGTCCCATCTCTTCTCCTGATTGTGGTGCATGGATGTACACAAATGACAATTCCAATTGCATCAACATTTGAACCATTGCTTTTGCTTACCAATGCATTGAGGGGTGTGAAAGAGTAGTGCTCTTTAGGGATGGAATCATCATCTTCACAGAGGGAAACCCTTGAGTCAGGCATAAGAGAAATTTCCAACCCACTATTAAGCTTGTTATAGACTCTATTAGCAGGTCGAACCGTGCCTCCAGACAATGTGTATGTAGCTCCTGCGATAATTTTATCACAATGGGTGTGAGCTGCTTCATTGAAGCATGTCACACGTGTCTCAGTTCCTTCACAATCTATGATATCAAAGGTGAAGATATGGCCACTTCCTTTCTGTGTGGTGTAGCTACGTATTTCAGACTTCACAGTTACACGACCTTTAACAGTCCACCTTGGCTGAAACAGATTCAAGTTTTTGATAGGCGTTATTGTCAATGGTGCCTCCTTCGGTAGGATTGGATTGACACCAAATAGTAGACGTCGAGGAGCTAGTCTTCCAGGAAGGCAAGGGTTTTTTGAAGATGTGGCCAAGCCAGAGGATTCTCCTGTTGAGCGCCCAAGTTGTTCAAGATCTTCTGTGCATAGGAAAACTGGCTCCCCAACAATAGCATGTGTTGTGTGCACAATTTCAAGGTCGACAATAACAATCCACCTAAATATTTAAAGCGAGATAAAGTATAAGTAACAAAATCTAAGAGGAGAGTAGGTCTCACTTATTCTTGTGCCATATAGAAATTAGTTCATAAACATACCGTGTGCTAGCTGTTTGAGGACAGCTGTATCTTTTCAATTGCACGATGGAGCCAGGTGCAAGCACATTGGATTCTATGTAGGAGTTATACTTAGTTGGCAACGATGCTTTGTGCTTGTGCACACCATCAGAGATTTCCAACCTATATCGATTGATGTGTGTATATTCAAAGCCAAAACTTGAGATAGCTATGACTTGGACATGAGGTTCCAAAGCCACATTTCCTCCATGCATCAATCTAATTGCATCTGGAGTCAATAAGCTTGCCATGGTGCAAGGCAAGGAGAGAATCCTGCACAAATGTATTGGATGTAAGGCGCTTGTGCGAAGAAGTCAATAGAACAACCCTTCCATCAAACTATAGCAACTTATTGGTAGATAAAGTCGAGTAGCCCAAAGAAGAGCCAAGCAACTAAACTGAAACGGGTGCAAGGAGCAACACGGCTAGAAAAAATTCAGTTATGCACATTTTTTATGAACATCTACCTCATTATGTGGAGCGAGGAAAGGAAAAATAGATACTCTCTATGCAATTTATTATCAGCTATACTAATTTTTAGTCAGTTGCATACATGGCATATGTATAGTTTTGATTGCAATAGCTCAAAGATACATGTGTATAGTTCAATTAGAATAGATTCAAGATACATGAAGTCAAGAAGACAGAAAATTAACACGTAGAAACATCGAGTCAACTGCCATATTGGTTGATGCATATGTACAATGGAAAGGACCAAAGGAAAAAGTAGTAGAGTGGGGGGAAGGAGTTGTACATTCTTCCCACTGCACAATAGATTTTCCAACACCACATATAAGGTTTAACTACTTGTTGTGCTAGAAAAAAGAAGGGGTCGGATGATTAGTAGGCGTTGTATACATTCTATATCAAGAGGGAAGCCATGCTCCCCATCTTCACAAAAAATCATAAGTTGATGTCGTCATGTTGTGTCAAAAGCGAAACCATTCTCCCCAACACCACAAAAAAACAAGTAGCTATCTTAAGCAAGCTATTTACAATCTACTTTATGTCTGCTAGGAGTTTTAGAAAATCTTCCTTAATCCTAGTACCATTTCCCATTCCATACAATGCATCATATTTCATTGCTCGAAGGAAGTCGCAATACGCATCCAAAACAAAATAAGTTGTATGGAATTTCTGGACTGCCTGTTGCACCATCTCGATGTCATGGTTTTCCACTTGGAAGGCTTCTTCGCATGTCTTTTTAGCATCTTCAATAGTGTCTTCACAACCTCTCACAATGTTCTCTGCGAGGACTGCAACGTTGCTTTGGTACACGCCAGCCCAAATAACAGAAGAAGAGTCTGAAGGTGAGGGAGGAGCAAGCATTAGCTTTTGATCCTGTAATGTCTCCCTCAGACGAGCTGCTAGATATCGTGATAATGTCTGCTGGTGGGTGCAAGTTTTCCATCACCTGGGGAGTTTCGTAATAGGAACACCTTTGATTATTTGATAACAATAAAAGTTGCATGTGTATGATTTGTAAAAGGACATTTGGAAATGGGGTGGGTAAATGACAACCATAATAGAAACAAAATCTTCACCGAGAAATGCTTAGAAAATAAAATAATGATTCTCTTTATGAGCATGCTTGGAATTGATGAAGGGAGATCTTTTATTAGTTCAATTAGTCATATATTTGTAATTAGATCAACAAATAAATAATAGCATTTTAAAAAAAAAAAAAATTATTCTATCTAAGGAATAGATTTAAAATTAAATTACAATTTTTAAAAAATAGCATACACCAATAAATAAACATACAAATTCCCTTATATGCATAATCAAGATCAACAAATATAAATATAGATTAAAATTCCCATTATATTCATGATGTTATTTTCCTTTTAACTATAAGGAAGCGGGACAATTAAATTCAAAATCCATATATATAACTATTATAAAATTCCACCCACTATTTTTTTTTAAAAAGCACATTTATTCAAGCATATGTAAGCCTAATCTTTTTAACATGAAAAGTTCGTTAGTTTAAGGTCTATAAAATTATGCATTGCAATGAAAAGCAATATAGAGGATATAAAGTGATGTAATTAATGGGAGAAGAATTGTCTACCCAATAATTCAACATTTCAAAAGTTTATCAACATCATTCATTTACCTAATTTTTCCACACATATCTAAATACCATGAATCACACTATACTACTTAGGAATATACTAATCCATCAAGTAAACATTCGACAAACACCCATGAACCAATCTCTTGATATACGACAAGTACTCCTATGGAGGTACTTCGTTGGGGAAAAAACAATAAGGGAAAGTACTCTACCCAGGCAAGAAATTCAATCTTCACAATAGAAAAGATTAAAGGGAGGCCCCTTTGCTTAAAATTTGTAAGGCACCTACCAAGTGACCATCAAAGAAATATTTATAACCAACTACACTATTTCCCATAATACTATTTACCTTAAGCCATCAAATTAGAACCATTAAACTAAGCAATGCACTAATCTTCTCTCATACACTTTTTCCCATATTAGGGTAAAAGAGATGCAAAATGATTTAAATGATCTTACATGTTTGATGGTTCTAGAAGAGATGCAAAAGAATTTAAATCATCTTACATTGTACTTTAAATTTTTGTATTTGATTATACACCTAAATGATTAGATAAACTTATGTTAACAAGACATTTCTATTTTGAAACATAGCACCTTCAAGACTTTAAATTTAAAGAACTTTCATGAAGAATCTCATCATAGTCCCAAAAGATGTCATTTCTAATGTAGTTTCTAAGAAATTATTTGTTTTTGAATAAAACCATATTTTTTGGATGAAATTGTATATTTGAAATAGTTGTTCTTATTTTTTCAAATTTACAATGAGCAAATATATTTATACTTATTTGAAATAGTTGCTTTTATTTTATCAAATTTGTAATGAGTAAATGTATCTATACCATAAGTCTTTTCAGTAAAAGAAGTATTTGTCAAAATTAATTTTAAAATATAAATGACATAATGATGTGTATAAAATATTTCGATAGGTATAAAATGATTTTTTATAATATAAGTCATATAATGTGTAAAATGCGATCAAAATTTAAAGTTTCAAATACATAAAGTTGAATAGAGATTATTATGTTCATATTTCAAGATGTATGCCTATTAAGCATTAATATATATACACTATATTTAATAAATAGTAATTTGTGAATAAAATGGAAATATGGGAAGATGTGTTGGCTATATGTCTCTACAGACCCTATTTCCCAATTCACTTTTAGTTGAGAAAATCTAAATGACAATATAACTGGATGAAGTATTTGGAATTAATTTTATCATTGTGTTGAAGAAAAAATCAGTAATATAATGAATATCAATTTATGAATAAATATACCGATGGTGAAATATATATGCCGCTGGGAGGAAATAAATAAACCCCAAACATTCTCAGTTAAATGAAATTTGGTTGTGCCAGCTCACTCGTGCAGTTTAGGTTTGGGATATGAGACATCATAGCCAAAGCGTTTCTATTTCTAATTTTGAATTTATAGTTCAAACATTCCAATCACTTCACACATGGGGTCCACGTGGGGCCTTAAATGGAATCTTTTGTCTTACCATAAATTCAGTGAAAAATTTCATTTGTCACCCGTGAAAAGGATTTTATTACTCCACTAAGCATCAAACTTTTATTCTTTCCTTCACTACCTCATTCTAGAATTTTTTTGCCGTTGCCTTACAAAAAAATGGTTACGATTTTCCAAAGTATTATGAAAAATGTGTGTTTAGACAAGGCATGCAAACTATGGAATCAGAGAGATTATTTAGACCTCTACAACATTTTGTTTTCAAGTACATCATATGTGACGGCTTGCCAGCCACACCGAGAAGGTTGTTTAAACTTATACACTCTCCTAAGCCTAAATGCCTTAGTTGAGATAGGTTTCGAATGGTATTAAGGGCATTATTTACATTTACACACCCTCCAAAGTCTAAACATTGTAGCAACGATGGACTGCCAAGAGAATTAGGGAGATTAAACTTTTAAGCTTCCTATTATGTTCGAACGCTATGGCTAAAACAGGTTGTTAATGGAATCAGAGAGATTATTTAAACCTCTACAACATTCTATTTTCAAGTGCTGCAGATGAGACAAGTTGCCAAAGGAATTAGAAAGGTATTTTAAACTTTTAAAATGTTCTATTATGTTCAAGTGCGGCGGCTGAGACAAGTTGACAATGAAATCAGAGAGATTATTTAAACCTCTACAACATTCTCTTTCCAAGTACAACATATGTGACAGGTTCCCTACGAAAACAGGAAGGCTATTTGACCTCTACAGTATTCTATGTTCAAGTGTTGCTACTGTGACGGGTTGCAAATGGCGTCAGGGACATTATTTAAATTTATACACCCTCCATCGTCTAATCACTGCAGCAGTGATAGGTTGCCCAAGGAATGAAGGCGATGAATGCAGAATATGCACAAAATGGATTTTACAAGGGAGCTTTGAAAATCATTCATTCGATGAAGCACTCTGATTCCCACCTTAGCCAGCATCCTAACTACCTGCGCCAATATCAAGGCTTGGAACAAGTTAAGGCATCAACTAGGCAAGAGGGTAGGGAAGATTTTATCATAAGCTGTGGGAAAGGTGTAAGCTTTGGCAAGACACGAAATCTTCTAACAACCGAAATGGAAGCAGAGATATATGGAGAATTTAGGAAACTATCAATAGCCAATGCAATCTAAGGAGAGCTCTTACCTATTGTGTAAACTTACTGATCTCCGCTAGATTGTTACCTCCTTCCTTTCTCCTTCCAATCCTTTCCAACGTATTCCTCTCCTTTCTTCGCATGCAAAAAATGCAGGAGCCCTAAAGGAACGGCTGTTTTGTTTGACCGAATACCTCCCCAAAAGAGTAAACTTAGCAACTATGGTAAAGCCCTGGTAGATAGGTATGTAGAAAGAAGAAAACCATCACCAGGCACGTCCCCCTTCCATAAGCCAAGTGTGGGCAAGAATCTGAATCAATGCACGACCAACAACTACTTAGATAAATGCATGCACATCCAATTTAAAGATCAATTGAAAAATAGAAAGTATAACCATGTGGCCTTTTCTTACTTACATATTAGATTTATTTGAGGTGAAAATTGATGAGGAGCATAATTTCGCCACACCAGCTCTACGATTTGCAACACAGGTCGAAGACTTCATAAAGAGTCTATAAATAGATCTACAAAGCTAAACTAAACATAGTCATATAAATTTTAATCACATTTATTACCTACAGTGAAGTTTTGGTAGCTGCTTAAATTGCAGGGAAAGCACGGGGACCCCAAAAGATGGTGTGGAACAATGCGAGCCATACCTGCTGACACAATGCACCATCCAAAATCTGTAGTGTGTGTACTTACAGGCGCCTATTCTCCCATGTTTTCCACGACAAGATCAATTTGACACTAGCTGAAGATTTGTTTAGTGATTTTTGGTGTCCTTCGTACGCCTGGCTAATCAGTCGTCTGCCTCTCACTACAATTCTCACTTAATTCTCACCTAAAGGTCCTTTGTACGCCTGGTTAGTCGTCGTTTGAATTGGTCGGTGCAGTTGGTAGTACGCCTGGTCTCTGCTTAACTTCTACGTTTCATTCATTTTTATTCAATGGTTCTCCAATCAGAAATTTAACATAGATGTAAACTGTACAAGATACCGCATGCTACTGGCATCCTTCTGATCGGGATTTTCCACCGGAAAAGTCTAATATTTTTCAGGCATCAGACAGTAAGACTTTTCCGGTGGAATTCTCACCTATAATAGCCTATCGGCTAATTATTACTAATGTTGATATGTCTTATAAGATAAATCTTTAATGACAAATTTAACATCATCCTTGTTATAGAAGATTTACATTTCCATTATTAGTCACGGAATAATATCAATATTTGTATGGACATTATTAATAACAGCACTGTTAATTCTGTCACGCTAATACTAGTAGCGTAACCAATCATTACCTCCCGCAGCTATACTTTGATCATATGTGCATTGAATATGGTTGATGGGCACGGGTCGCTTCTTACTCCATTAAGGAAAACATGAGTGAAACAATAAAGCGTTGATAGATATGCAATTAACGGATGTGTATTTGTGTTTACGCGTAAAGACAAACACATAGCTCGAGTTTCAGAAGAAAAACAAAACTTATCTTCCCAAACAAACGGCTAAACAAGCTTATAAAGGTTAACCCTATGATAATTTGGAGACCTTTTGTTAATATATATTCTTTGTTTCCTTTTTTGTTTTTGAATCACAACGACTCAAACACACCAATCCCAATAAATGCTCTATCACCCGATAAAATGGGTCAAAACGGCCGCATGAACCTGCATTAGGGGTGGAATTTGATGGTCTATTTGACCTTTTTTTCAATTTTAGACCGTATATTACAACTATAAAATTTATTAATATGTATAGTTTCACTTGCTATATTTTTATTAAACTCTGAAAAATTATTATAAGCAAAATATAATATAGTATTTTAATTTATAATATATATCATTTTATAATTTTAATTATAAAAAGATAAATTAATTTAGAATTGAATATAACTTGTTTGAATATTTTCTAATATGAATTTAAAAGTTTTTGACAATTTTTATAATAGTTATCATTTTTTATATTAATATATGTGATTTATAATATTATTATAAACATATATATTAATTTAGAATCTTTTCAAAATAGAATATAATATTTTTTAACTTTTAGACTATATTTAACAAGATTTGTTTTTTAACATGAACTTAGAAACTTTTGTTAATTGTTAATTATAATAGTAGATTTTTATATTTATTACTAATAATTATCATTGTTTTCTAATTTTTCAAGATATTGCATTTATAAAAGAATTTATATAAAAATTCATAAATTAAACATTTTTTTGAGAGGCATTTAAATGACCAATAAAATTTTCATATGACATGTAGGGATGACCGTCAAATCATAATTACATAATTGCATTGGGTACTACTCGGACTCGTAGAACCTTCCAAAACAATCTTTAAGTTTCTCTTGTATGTCCACCCTTCTGACAATGATTTATACGAGGTCAAATCATGTCCTTGGGGCCCTACTGTATGTCCACTGGACCCCTAACACTATGGTATAGAACCTAGGGGGTTTATTTTTGCATCCCAACTAACAAAATTGACCAACAACCTCTTTAAAGACCCACTTAAGGATCCATTTGAGTTTTCACACTTGGATAAGGGTTCCTAATCCCTAACCCCACTTACACCCACATAACACATAATTTGATATCCTTTTAATATCAACCCTTACCACATTAATTTACCAACCTATTAGCTTTATTTATTTCTAAGCCCAAAAAAGGTTCAAATTCATATCCACAATAAGATGTCTTTTTATTTTCTCCCAATGGTTTTCCCTTCTTGTAGTGACACCCTTATTTTACTCTACATTGCCAATGTAATAATAAGAAATAAGCATGTACAACATTAATTTGCAAGATTAATATCCCAAGATTTACCTATGCAACAATTCCATTAAAATTTCAATTTGTATTCCATATTTTATGAGTGCCTAACACCTTCATGGAAGTAACAAAATGGAATGCAAGAATATTGTTACACAATCACACTATTTATCATCTTAATACATCTTACCATCTATTTAAGGAAATATGAAACAAATTAGGGTTTTACTAATTACATGTGAAGAAGGGTCTTACACTAATGTACAAAATGAAAATTTGAACTTAATAAAGAAATTTAGAAAATGGAATGCAAAAAATATAAATACCTTATATCAATATTAATTTGGGTGGGCCACTTACACAAATAAAATATTAAAAATCAAAATTTATTACTTTTAGACACATATACTATAGCAATTTAATTCACATTATGCTATGAAATTTTTAGATGAAGCTATAAGAGTCCAAATTTAGAATTTGAACTCGTTTCCACCATTTGTAAGAGTAGAGAAATAGGATCATATCATAAATAAATAATAAAGGGAAGTGGTGAATCTATAATTAGTTTCAATGATATGACTTCAATAGATAGAAATTGAAAGATTCAATTCAGGCCTGGAATTTGATGGTGTATTTGACCATTTTTAAAAAATAATTTTTTTCCTTGCATTAAGTTTTCAAGTCATATATAGAGAGAAAAAATTAGAGAAAAATAAAAATCCGCTCCTTTTCCAGTGTCCCATTGACATTTATAAAAATAACAATGAAATTTTTTCTCTTGTATTTTAAAAAACATATGAAACTATATATTTTTTTAAATTATAAATATAATCTACATTAAGAATTCTACATTTCTTTAATTTACATCATTTGAAAATATAAATATCATTTTTAGATATTTGAAGTTAAAACTTTGTATTTGTGTTAGCCATTTCCTTTATAAAAGTGTGACAGAGTTCTATAATTTTACCCTCATAATCTTGGAGATGCCTATTTAATCCAAAATTTAGTATATTTTAAAAAATAAAAAATCATAGCAAATTATTGATAGAGATGAAGGATAAATAGAAAGATAAATTAAGAAAAACTACTTCTTAGAATATAATAATAAGTAGCTAGAGATCATAAAGATCAAATGTTTAAAAATAAATTAAGATTCAAAAATAAATTTAGAAAATGGAAGAGACCTACAACAAAATAAATATCCTATATCAATATTTGTTGTTGTGGCCTACTTATAAAAAATATTAAAAAATCCAAATTGATAACTAGGGAGCATACATATTATAGGAATCTAATTGATATAATGTAATAGAATATTTGGATGGAGCTAAAAGAGTCCATGTTGAGACTTCACACTTATTTCCACCACTTTTAGGAGGAGAGAAATAAGATCATATCATAAATGAAATAATAAAGGGAAGTGGTGAATCTACAACTAGTCTCAATGAGATAACTTCTAATGGATATAAATTCAAATATTCAATTGATATTTATTCTTTTATTAGGTTAAAATTAAGGAGAGTTAGATGGAGGTCAATGATGAAAACTCGCAAGAGTGCAAAACAATAGAAACAAGAGAACACATCCACATGAAACATAGAGATAATTAGATTATCACAAACTAAGATAACATCATTATAACACACAAGAGCATAATGAGAACACTACTAGTAAGGAGATCCAGGACTATGCGGGTAAGGACAGAAGGATAGAAATTGACTTTGAGAAAATAAAAAATGTTGTGAAGATAATTACTAAATAGAATAATAGAATGGCAAGACATAATGCTATCATTATCAACACAATGACTAAAAATTTGGATAAAGCTCAATAGGGGTCCTTGGTTGTTGATTTGGAAGAGGTTAAAGATAAAAACCAGGAAGAGGACATAGGGATTTTGAAGAGAACCAAGGCTAATCTAAAAAGGAAGGCACCCCCCACGCCACAGATGATTCAAACTTTCAAGAAGGGAGTCCAAGATATGCAGGATCTGAAGGCCGAGACTGAGATAGTGCTGAAGAATCTGGATTAGTTGCTGTTGGTTTTTTGGTCTGCGCCTTGACTGACTCTTTGGTGGTCCTTTCTAGATTTTTTGGTTAGCTGCTATTTTTTTAGGGTTTTACTTTCATTGCAGCTTGTTTAATTCAGTGAACTTTTTTTTCCTTTTCTATTTTATGTTGTAAACTTTGTGGTTTCAGGTCTCGGTAAAACCCATTTTTTACTTTATCAAAAACATCATTATAACACACAAAAATAACTTTTAGAAAATCCAAAGAGACATAACAATGAAGGGATGTAAATATATACAATTGTGTCCCTATATGTAATGACAAATAAATATGTACCACAAACAAATATGTATTTATATGTAAAATAAATATTGATAGATAAGTAAGACATGATCTGAAAATAAAGAAGAGACTTATATGAGTAGAAAATGAATAGACATAATACATGAGTCAAGCATGAAGATAATTAATATTTGATAATGTATAATGATATGATAAATATATAAGAAATATATGGATTTGATGTGTATGAATGGTGTATAAGTAATTTTTTATTTTATTTTTTGTATTATGCATGCCATCTCATTTTTTTTTATCCATTTCATATATTCTAACTCTCTTTTGTATCCATCACACTAGGATAAAATTATAAAATAACATAGAAATATCACAAATATATAGTCTAATATATCTTGTCAACACAATACATTGATAGAGAGGTAGAGTTAAATATGCTAAAGATAGTTGTGAAGCCATTACCACATGAAACATAATTCATTCCTTATTCATAGAGATAAGTATCCTTATCCATGTTAAGTTTAATTTTTATAATTTAACATTTAATCTCATAATGCATTACCCTATATAATTATAATTCATAATTAGTAGTCAAGGTCGTGTTGTTAATGTAATTTAATTTTGTTGAACAATCTAAGATTAGAGAAATTTTATTTTTCTTTAAATTTATATTATATATAAATTCATATTGAAGTCTTCAAAGTAAAAATGCATTTGCATATTCTCAAGTGTTAAAATTTAAGAGGAATGGTTTAAATTAACTTGAATTGATATGTATGAAAATAGTTGAATAGTTAAGTTTATAATATTATTTAACATATAGGAAAAAGATGAAGGGAATCAATAGACAAGATTACACGCTGTTAGGGAATAAATTACCCCAATACTTTTTCTACAAATTAGTCCATAACACCCCAAACTTCTTAGCCAAGTTTACGAAAAATATTTTTTACAAATTTCAATATTAAGTATTTAAATGTTCACTTTAAAAAAAAATAATAATGTTTGAAAAGCATAAAATTCTGGTTTTATTAATAATTAATTAACAATTGCAATAATAAGACAAGTACTAAGATGAAAATACAAAAAAACTACTAAATGAGTTATTAACTAGAATATCTTTAAAATATATATTTTTTATTTTTAAATTTAAAAAAAAAAAAAATAAAGTACAAAAAGTAAAAATAAAATTAAGGCTAATTTAACAGACCACCATTAATCGCCTTGATAAAATTAAAATTTCGATATGTTGCTGACTAAACATATGATATTTTAATTGACCGTGCTATTCATATATTTTTGTAGGTTCGTATCATTTTGCAAATAACAGCCAGAAATTTCCAACTTTAGTGATGTCAGCATATGGATGTGTATACGCTCTTCCTATAGAAGATGATATTTTCCTAAAACACTTATTACTTCAGTAAATGTCTGAAAATCAGGATTATTTTTCTGATAAAGCGTTTGTACCATTTAATTTACAGATTGGATGATGCAGCATTATATTTTAAAGAATTTTTCCTTATGGGATTTGATTCGCCTCAAACATTATGAAGAATCTCTTGAAGGATCCAACTCATGAAACCTGTATTGCAACTGGGAAATAAGCTTACCGGCCAGTGATACTACAATCATGTACCACAAACATGTAAACAGAATATGCAGTTAG
The DNA here is from genome assembly GCA_007258455.2 of Sequoia sempervirens. Taxonomy (NCBI): domain Eukaryota; kingdom Viridiplantae; phylum Streptophyta; class Pinopsida; order Cupressales; family Cupressaceae; genus Sequoia; species Sequoia sempervirens. The sequence goes on from VDFB02321896.1 coordinate 165,700, forward strand.
TTTATCATTTTAACTCTAAGAAGTGTTTCAATCCCTTCTCCTTGCATGAAAGAAGTATGTCTACACCATAGAAACATATGAATTACAGAATCTTAGTACTGATATTAATCTCGAAATAGGAATAATGCGTAAAAGCTATCAAAAATTGAAGATTGGCAGTTGTATTTCCTGCACATTCAAACGACTCTAGATAAAAGTCTATTGGAATTTCATGGTGGTGAGTTTGTTTCATTTATCAACATATTCCTTTGATATTAAGTGGTCACAGAATATGATTTTGGAGTGTCAAAATTGAACTTCATGTTGAGAAGTCAAAATCTAATTTTAATAGTCATATTATTGATGATATTGTTACTGAGCAGCCAACTATTATTTTTAGTTCCTGGAACAAGTCCATGAAGTATTCCCTCTTCTAATTCTAATACAAATCAAAACTTCAAATTACCAAGTTTTATAAGAAGATAAGGACCTTACAGGACGTTTATTAGAGGAGTACAAGTTAAAGCAAATGAGAATTCAATAGGTGGGACAATTCTTTCTTCTGTGCTTTCACAAACTGATTTTTTGAGGCCATCATGTTTTGAAGATGCATGTATTAATGAGGCTTGAGTACAAGAAATACAAGAAGAGATATATTTCATTCATAGAAGAGATATTTAGAGAGATTACAAAGCTTCTACATCACAAGAAAATGATTGGTACTAAGTGGGTTTATAAGACTAAGTACAATAAAAATGGGAAAGTTGAAAGAATCAAGACACAATTAGTTGTTAAAGGCTTCACACAAAGATATGAGATAGATTATGAAGAAACATTTAAACAAGTAGCAAGATAATGAACTATTAGAATGATGTTTTCATTTATAGTTCAAAAGAAATGGAGCATACATCATATGGATATGCAAAATTATTTCTTGAAAAGTAAGTTTATATCCAACAATCACAAGGTTTTGAAGTTTAAGATAAAGAACACCAAGTCTAAAATTCAAAGAAATTTTTTTATGGCCTCAAGAAATACCAAGAGTATGGAATGGTAGGATTGGCAAATATTTTTAGAAAAATAATAATAGCAAGCCTACTCTTTACTACAAGAAAGAATGTAATGCTATCCTTATTCTAAGTTTGTAAGTTGATGATTTATTGCATAAAGGAAGTAATATTAGGATGAAGAATGGCTTCAAAATTGCTATGATGAAATTTGAAATGAGAGATTTAGGTCTTATCTTATACTTTTCAAGAATGTAGATTCATCAAAGTAAGGATGTAATTTTTATTTGTCAAAAAATGTATACAAAAGATATGTTAATTATTTTTGGTATGGATGGTTGTAAACTAACCTCTGCTCCAACTATTCATGGAGTTCTGTTATGTAGAGAAGATGGTGCAGAGATGGTGCAGAAATAGTTGATGAGACAACTTATAGAAGTATTAGTGAATGTTTAATATTTTAACTCACGCAAGATTAAATATTATTTATTCAATTTCTCTTGTTACATGGTATGTAATTGAGCCATCTAAAATTCATATGAAGGCAACCAAGAGGATTTTGAGGTATGTAAAATTTACTATAACATTTGGTATTAATTATAATGCATATAAAATATTTGAACTTGTTGGCTTTATTGATTTCAATTGCCGAGGTAGTTTGGATGATTGGTGATCTAGATCACATAATAATTTTTCACTTGGTTCAAGTTTGATTACTTGGAGCTCCAAGAAGCAAAGTTTAGTTGTTCTTTCCTTTACAAACTAAACTATATTGCAATCACTTTTATAGGTACACAAGCATTATGGCTTTGAAATTTTTTAGAAGAAATTGGAGAAAAGCAATTTTAGTCTACAATATACTTCTGTGATAACATGAGTGCAGTTAAGTTAGCCAAGAATCCTATCCATCATAGAAGGACCAAAAATTCAACTTGAAATATCATTTTAAATTCAAATTTTGGTTTAGAAGAAAGAAGTAGAATTGAAGTATATAAAGATTTAAGAACAACTTATAGATGTCTTTATGAAGGCATTTGCAAATGTTCAATTTTTGACATTTCGAGATTAGATTGTTAATCCCCTCAATATAAAAAAAAAAATACAATGATAAATGATACAAACTCGCCATCAAACTCACCACCATACAATTCACCGCCACATATAATTTACATGAATTTTGATTTTTAAATGCATGTTTTTTATATTAAAGGACACAAATTGACCATGCATGCTAAATGCATGAAAGGATATTTTATTACTTTTCTAGAGTCTGCGACCACTGTAAATAATTTTGTCTTTGTGCTGTTTATACAAGCCAAGCAAGATAAATTCTGTGTGTAAGGAAGAAATTAATACTGATTTTGTTTTGTGCTGATGCTGGCCGGAAGTTATTTGTTCTTTTGGATAATATATGGTGTTAACTGAAATATAATTGGTTTTCATTTGGCTCAAAATATTCATAGCAAATGAGGACTTTGTCCTTGAAAAGCTTAAATACAGCATCAAGGGTGTCCAGACTAGGGGTAAACCTACACCCTTTTTAACACTTTTACATTTTAACTGTAAAAATACACAGTTGATGAAGAATACATGATAGAAAAATAAATAAAATATGCAGAACATAGTTCAGTGATATCCTTAGATCAACGAGAAGGATGGGATTGCGTACTTGGAGACTGTAGTGTAGACCACAAATCATACCTAGGACTTATAAGCTCAGACTGATGTGAGCACAGCTGTGAAAGAGAGTTGTATTCAACAGTAGACTCCGCTGGCTCAAACTCTTCATTGATAAATGACATTAGAAACGAAGGGTGCATGAATGAAGTGGTGTTTCCATAGGCTGTTGCTGCTCTTGGAGTTGCAGGAAGGGAATAAGGAAACCAGTTGCTGTATGTTCCTTGTTTGGGAGTCTCACAACAATTGGAATTTCTCACTTCACTATTTGCAGCAATCTCGCTGGAGGAAGATAAAATGGTGGGTGCGCTCTGTAAACAAGAGATTCCCGGTGTAGCCACTGAAGAGCAAATCTGGTCCTCCTTATGACCTCCTATTATTAAATCTGAATCTTTGTCATGTATTTCTTGATTGGCACTTTCTTGTGTTGTAGGGGATGGGAGAATGTTTTGTTGATTATCGCTGTTTTGAGGGATCCACCATATGTCCTCAGATTCGGTGAGGGGCCTGTGTGTGCGAGGATCAATGCCCTGGCTGATAAGCTTTTTGCTTAGGTGACTGTTCCAGTAGTTTTTTATATCATTATCCGTCCTTCCAGGTATACGTCCCGCGATCAAAGACCATCTGAACCCATATAAAATCCGAAATGATTTCATACTCTTTTGCTTGCAATCTGATTTTATGGTAATTTGTTTCATTTAAAGTTAAGAAAATGAATAATTTTGAATGGAATGAGATTGGACCTGTTTCCCAGAAGTCGATGGAGCCTGAGAATTATATCTTCCTCGTCAGGTAAGATATGTCCTCGTTTGACGTCAGGTTTAAGATAATTTAACCATCTCATTCTACAGCTCTTCCCAGATCGAAGCAGACCTGGAATGAATGTTCACATATGTGAATTAAACATACAAGAAAACCCCTTACCCTAAAATGAAAATGCAATTGTGAGAAGCAAGCATAACCCTAACCCTAATTCTAGGAGCATGATATATGATTGTTAAATACTTATTGAAGAAACAAAACAAAAACCTGCTTTCTTGGAAAGAGATCTCCAGCGGCCTTCGCCATGAGCCTGGATATAACTTGTTAAACGGAGATCCTCTTCTGGTATCCAGGGACCTCTTTTAAGTCCCACTTTTCCACAGGAAGGAGCCCGTCCCATGTAAATCTTTTTTCTTTGTACACAAATCCGCACAAAATAAACCTAGCTTTTCACGGTCGTCAAGCCTCTCAAAGATAGTATAGAGATACAGAAAGCTTTCTAGGCCGAATTCCAGTGGTAGCGAACGCTAAGATTTGTATATAAAGAGTTTCAGTAATATCAAACGTGTTTCCAGCTCACTATCTTTTCTGGAAGGCGGCTGGCGTGGTACATTATCCGCTATGAACAAGTCAAGGCAAACTGGCGGTAAGGTAATTTGACCAGTAGCACTAGAGCGTCCATTTGGACGAGCATGGGCCTTTGTCGGTTGTTTTTATTTTTTAAATATTTTTCTAAAAGACTAAATTTAAACGGATGTGAGGGATTATTTTTTTTGGACTTAATATTAAATTATTTTTAAATAGACTATTGATTTGGTAGATTTGGCAACATGGATAGTGGATATAATAGCATAGAAATAATGTTTAGTTCTTAAATAAAAAAGTGGATTTTTTCGTATAACATTTAATCAATATTTAAATTTTGGATATAAAAGTATAATTTGGAGCATAACACATTATAGATGTTTAATTTTTGGTTATTAATTTATAATTTGTAGTATAATATTTAATTTTATAGTGGTTCTAACTGTCGTTATGGACTCTTGTGTTTACCACCCTTCCTGCTAGCAAACTTTATTAAATGTGTGCCCTCCAAGCTCCCCTGTCGGTTTCTTGCATCCCATCCCTCTCCACCAGGGTGTGATCTGGTGGTTGATCTTACCACTACGTCAACTTCTAAGACTTTGAGGAGGGGTTGCAGCTGTGTCTCCTATTGTGGGATTTTGTGGGGGATCTCATGTTGAGAACGACCTTGTTTCGGGTTCATTTGTGGATGTTGTGTGGAAAAGAAATGTTGGAGAGGGCTAAGTGCATCCTTTCTTGTGTGCTAGTGCTTCCCCTATGATTTCTCTCGGCCAAGATGTTTCATATTGCTTAGATTTCTTCTCCAAGATTGCCCTCATCTACAGTTTTTGTCGTTTGTGGCCTTCCCTCCCTAATCTGCACCTCTGGATCTCCAGACATTGGTCTCCTATGGTAGAAGGTACAATGAAGATTTATCCCTTTGTTAGAGGATCCTTGGTGGTTGGTTTTGTTCTTCTAAAGATAGACAAACAATTTTAGATCATGGGTCATGGGAATGGGATTGTCACCCCCTATCCATGAGGCCTTGGGTCCATTCCTTTAACCCTTTGATGGAACCTATTGATGTTATGCTTGTTTGGGTGAGATTGTCATATCTTCCTTTATAGTTCTGGTGCCCCTCTACTTATGCTGGCATCGATAATGCTATTGGTAGGTTCTTAAAAGTGGATAATGCCTTCAAGAATTTTACTCATACCTCCTTTACTTGGATTTTGGAGGAGGTAGATTTGAATCAAGCTTTACCTAATGAGGTGGTGCTTCAGGTTAATGGCTAGTCTTAGTCACATCTAGTGGATTATGAAGGTATTCCTTTTCGTTGTAGACATTTTTTTGCTATTGATCACTTGGCTTGTGACTGCCCTGATGACTCTTGTCTTGTTTCCTCCTCCACTTGGTGGAAGAATTCTCTATGAGAACATCTAACTTTGTATCCCGATGTAGAATCTTCTTTTGACAATGAGGTTTCTAGGCCTCCTTCTCCTTCTGCTAAGAAGAATAATCTAGTTGTTGATGGTGTTGCTTCTCTAGTGGTTTTTGCTATGCTGGTTCAGGACAAGGCTGCTTCTAGAACTACTGTGTGTGCTACCTCCCCTAAGGCCCCTCTCTTAACTATGAATCATGTGGCTTTGGTCTTGGTTTCGGTTGCCTCACTTGAAGTTATTGTTGTTCCTCATGTTAGTTATTCTGATGGGGATTCTTCCCCTCCTAGTCAAACTATTTCTAATCTAGTTTTTGATTCTTCTTGGACAATTATGCAATGTAAGAAGAAATACATACTTCAAAAAAGGTCTCTGTTGACATGCCCATGGGGGAAAAGTTGTGTTCAAGATTTGGAGCTTGAGATGTTCCTCTTTGTTTGTCTGTCTCTATTCTTTCTTTTGTTGATGGATCTATTCTTGCTACTAGTCCATTTGTTGTTGTTGTTCTTGTCCTATTGTTTTTGATTGGTTACTATGTCTGGCCAATCTATTTTTTTGAGCTATTTTTCTTAGTTGTAATCTTTGCATGGGATCAGGGCTCTTCCCTACTTATCTAATAAAACAAATTTAAATATAATTGGACTTTATTTAAATATTTTAGTATTTAAATATAGGAATACAATATATAACATAACACCCAATTATTATTTTTCTTTATTCTAATGCATACTAAATTCCATATAGGTATATCTTTTAACATAACATTAAGGGCATCTATAGAAACCTATCTCTTAGGATTGCTTAAACTATGTTTAAAATCATCAAAAATTTGATATTAAAGTTGACTTATTTAAGAGTAAATTGTAAGCTATATTTATTTCAAAATTCAGACTTTTCTTTAATATAATCTACATAGGATTATATTTAATTATATGTATCCATGCTTACAAATCACACAATCTCCATATGTAGCTAGACATTATTTACAACAAAAATACAAATACATACAATTGGACACTGACATTCTTTCAACACAAATATATATTGTTTTCTTAGAACATGAAAATGATACAAATAGTTGAATAGAAAATAAAAATTATTATATAATTTACATCAAACTAAACACTCCCCTAATGAATCAACAACTCTACAAGAACAAGTCTAAGCACATATGTTATTAATATTTTCTATAAAAGATCATTCCTATATCAAAGGTTAGATGCCAAACATGTTCTTATTTGTACTACACTAATGATCAAGAGAAAAAAAGCAATAACAAAAGAAAGGCTCAATATCCAATCAACTAGGATCATCCACTTTCATTAAAGATGGATTTCTTGTAGAAGACAAAATATTAAAAGTTGATGGTTTTCAACTACACAAAGATGGGTTCACATCTTTCTTTAAAAATAAAAATTGTAACATTTTCAAATAAATTCTATCAGAGCATGCAATATCAAGGAAGAGGTTTAGGCCTAAACAAGAAATGAATTTTAGAACTAGAATACTTTTGCATAGATCCTAGATAAGGTCTTGGATCTTCATTGACCAACAAATCTAATGGTGTTAGTGGTGTTGGTGTCAACCACCTCCTAGGAGCACCATCTGCAACAAAGAACCTTCATGAAAGCGAGAGAAGCACTATACTATTTTACAAAAATGAGTGAATAGATTGAGATGCTAAAAATGCATACTATACAAGCTTTTAAAGCTATGAAAATATAAAACAAGTGAGAAAACTAACCTATGGGAAAAAATCACTTAGAGTTATTTACCCTAAGATAAACTTAATACACGAACACCCCCCTTAAGTGCAAACTTAGGGAGAATTATTATGCAAAAAATGAAGATGCAATATGGGTCCCAACTACACAACCATGTTAGGTACCCATTTACAATGCAAAAAGAAATCTCTCACAACTGAAGAAAAGGAGAAAAACCTTGTGGGAAGAAATCCCTCTCCAAAAGAGAGAAAATAAAACAAAAATGATGCATGGATGGAGGACTCAATCACACCCCCCAAGGACTACATACTTCATGTATTTATAATAAATTATCCCCCCATAGGAAGGAAAAAAGGAGATATTACATCCCCCCATAATGAAGAAGCTCCAAAACTGATGAAATATGCTTGAAAAAAAAAGATGATCCAATGCCTACAAGAAACTCCTATCCCCTTAGGAAGAAACAAGTCCACCAGAAGAAGCCACTCCATATCCAACTGAAAAAAGGAAGGAAGTCTCCAAACAAAATAATCCACCACATAATCATGATAAAAAACAACCAAGAAATGTGACAAATCAAGTGAAGGCTCATCAATATCAATCTCCAAAGACAATCTAGATGTATCAACAACCATGCTGAAACTGTCATCAAATAGGAGAGAGAAATCCCCTCAAGTATGTCTCCCAAATCTGTAAGATGAGACTCCATAAACAAATCTGAGATTCTTGCCAAATACTCATCCAATAAAACAAGATTTGAAAGATCAAAAACATCCTGTTGTGCTGAAGAACCAACCTCTAACGCAACAAAAGATGAATCAACATAGGTCTGAAGAACCCTAAAGTTAAAATGACCAATCTCTCTCGAGGAATTATTGTCAATACTAGCAAGAGGGGTGCAAGACTCATAATCATCAACATCAAAAAACTGAGAGAAGGCATAGAGGTTAGACTCATGATCAACTTTACCAATAGCAATGACTTTTTCAATATTACCCTCTCGAATGAAAACAAAATCTGTAGTGAACTCTATAGTCTTCAGTACCTCACCATGAGTAATCTAATAGATGGACAGTAGATTTATGCGCAAATCAGGGACACATAATACATCTCTGAAACAACCATCACCTATCTCAACATTGCCTACCCTAGCAACATCCAAAAGTTTATTGTCTCCCAATGAAATCTTGAAAGTATTAGTAGGATGGAGACCCAAAAAATGATAGGGAGAAAAACCCATGTGGTGAGATGCTCCTAAATCCAAAAACCATCTATCACAACTAGAATGAACTACAGAAGTCACAAATGCATGTTCTTTACCCATGTAGTGTTTATCTTCTTTACCACTTGCAAATCCTACATTCCCTAACTGTGTAGGTTTGGATGATGATGTAGATGGAGATGTAGATGGATATGGAGAGGTTGTAGAAGGAGTAAAGATGAGGGCAATGGAATATTGTTCTTCTAAAGAAGATGTGAAAGTTCATCAATCTTCTTCGTATAATAATGACCAGTGTTCATCATTTCCTTTCTTCTTGCAATACACACAACTGAATTTCTCCTTCTTAGGCTTGTCCTCCTTTGAAGAGGTGGATGACTCATCAGATTCTATCTTAGGCTTAGGTTTATTCTTCTCTTTACTTTGAGATCCTTGTGTAACTAATGCATGATTCATGGAGACCCCCTCTAACTGGGCAAGTTTAGCTTGCTCCCTCATTAATTGGTCACAAAAACTCTCAAAAGAAGGCATCCATGGTGGAGTAGAAGGTAGAAGAAAAGACTACAAATAGGCCTCTCAGCTTAGACGTAATAAAAAAAATAGACTCCTTATCAATTTTACTCTTCCCACATCCCGCCAATTGTGACCTCACATATTTGAACTTGACTATAAAATCATGAATGGAAGGAAATGCATCAAGGGAAAGAGAGGTTAATTCTTCCTCTAGTTGTAAGGCACAAAACTCACTGACCTAAACAAACAAGTTTTGTAATTATCCCATATATCCTTGGGTGTATCACACTCGTCAATATGAAAAAGGAAACTATTAGAAACATTCAGTTTTATCAAACCCATATCTTCATCACACTTCTTTCTAAGAGAAAAAATTCATATTCCTTGCTAAAAGTGGGTTGGTTATCACTCACTATGGACCAAAAACCCTTAGATTGGAGCAACCTATGCATTTTCATCTTCCAGGTATGGTAGTTATGGGGGGTTAACAATTCAACTGGCTCAAGGGTAGCCATGACAACAAAAGGAAAGAATACACCAAACTAAAACCTCCAAAAATATCAAATGAAACCTCTCAAAATTTATGTTTCCAACATCCAAAAAAAATTACTCTAGAAATTAAAAGGAGTGAATATGGAAAATTTGAGCACCTTACTATCTATTTGTAGAAAATTTTCACGCCACATGAAAGCCAAATGAATGCAAAAATCTCCACAACTCGACAACCTCTTCACAATCTATGAGACTTGCTCACACTAATCAAATACATTGCAATGCTATTAAAATAGAAAAAAGATACTCCACACTGCCAATGTAGGCTAAATGTTCCCAAAAAACACAACTTCAAAAGAAACTTGGGCCCACATACTTTAGTTGCACAACATGAAACCCTAAATAAATATTTAGGGGAAACATTATAAGATATAAAGTTTCAAAAATTGGCTACAAGATTTAAATCAAGCCTCCAAATAAATCTTTGCTCTGTAAAACTTTCCATTAACTACAAATATATCCATGCCTGCCTTTGAAATCCCATGCTACATAGAAAATTTAGATCACCTCAAACCACATAATGAATTAAGCTCTTCAAGGGAAAATTGTCTCTTTTTTGAATTTGCGGGCAACAAAATTGTGGCGGTTGGTAGAACATTCTTCAATTCATAAAAAAGCCTCTTTTAGGTACTTTCCACCACCTCCCAATAGAAAATTGCTTCCTCACAATAGGGATCACACCCAACAACTGAAATTTGGGCCTTCAATACAAATGAATCTTGCCCTGGATGAAGAAAACATGGCTTCACAGTCCAAATCCGCTTCCTCAACAGGAAATCATAGCCTACAAAATGGGCATTGGGCTGTAAAGATTGCTCTTCAATCAAAAAATGCCTCTCCAATGGCTCATTCGACAACCTCCAATATGTGAACGCATCCTCCAATCTGCAAATCATGTGCTTCGAAAATGCTTCTCAGGCCTTCAAACAATTCACAACCAACAAATGGTTGAATACGAAAATGAAATTCTCTTTCGAAAAATTGAAAATGAGGCATCTTTGAAATTTAATAAATTTCAAATGCCAAGAAAATAAATGATCTCAAAACTCTCTGATGAAAACTCTCAAAGGAAGGAGGGTAGAATGGTTGGCTCTGATACCATGTTGGTGTCAACCACCTCCTAGGAGCACCATCTGCAACAAAGAACCTTCATGAAAGCAAGAGAAGCACTATGCTATTTCAAAAAAAATGAGTGAATAGAATGAGATGCTAAAAATACATACTGTATAGGCTTTTAAAGCCATGAAAATATCAAACAGGTGATAAAACTACCCTACAGGAAAAAACCACCAAGAGTTATTTACCCTAAGATAAACTTAATACACTAACAAGTGGTACCTTATTGATATTGGGGAAAACTTAATCAAATGAAAGCATAAAAATAGGGGCCATATGTAGTCCTTACAATAAGTTTGTTGCCAATACTCCTTCCATCCACACCATAAACCATCAAACTAAAATCCTTAAACCCACCAAGTAGAACTAATGCAAACAAAAGTATTACAAAGAAAAAGATCAAAACCAAATGTCAAAATCAATTGAATTCAATAAGAAAAGTTGATACATGAAGTCAAAATGGATCCAAAAATAATGTGGACCAACCAAAGACAGGTATTCAAATCTAATAATCAATCAAAATATGGATCCAAAAGAAAAAATGCCTCTTACATATAAATAGTGTCCACGTCCTTCAAAATGGGAATGGATTCCATCAAACAAGGCATATACAAGTGTTAGTTTCAAACATAATCACAATCCAAATTCTAAACTTGATCATCCACCATCTCAAGTTCTGAAAATAAAAATCTTACATTTTAAATGCCAAATAATCCATCTAGACCTATCATCACCCATCACAATCCAATGTCTCACTTAAGGTTTGAAAATATTAACTCAAAAATCTATTACATACTAGAAATAATTCTTTATCATAATGATTCTCATGACACTCTATCTCAAGGGACATATTCAGATAACACCAACCCTACTATGAACAAGGATCATAATAACATTCATGGGCTATACACAAGTTCCTTGATCCTAATAAGGAAACTGCCTCATACAAGTCACTATTAGAATAGCGTGACACTAGCATCTACATCAATACCATCAAGTTGAAAAAAATAGAATGATGATTTGAAGATCAATTTCATCTAAAAAGTAGTAACATGATAAAAATTTCCCTCTAGTAAAGACCATTTCTATGGATCCTTGGGGTAGTCACCATGATGAGAACCTAGCAAATAATCATGATATCTAACAACCAAAAAAAAGGTAGAAAGAAATTATTTTTTCGATAGTGAAAACCATTCTTATGGATCATTGGATAAGTACCATGATGAAAAATTGACAAATATATAAAATTAATTATCTCTCTATAGCATTACACTTGGGGGGAAGTTGTCTCATCCATTATAGATTTTTTCATGATATTTTCATCCATTCATTTTATATAATTTTGATTTATCTTCCCTACCCACATAAATGTTGATATGGACTAAGGAAAGCTTAAAACATGTTTGAAAAACTCTTGACATGTCCAACATTTGGTCACACACCATTTATTATCATGTCATCTCCTACATAACACTATCCAAACCCGTATCTTGGAATTTTTTTATTCTTATGTGGCATAGTCCTTAGAGATTGCATCCTCATCATCATCCCATACTCTACTTATGAAATTACTTATTGATTTAATTCTCATTACATGACTTGATTCTCCCTTTTCATTAGCTCAATTTTTTTAATCTAGCTATCTTATATCCCTCCAAAATATAGCCAATCCCAAAAGCAATCCATTCATATGCAACAATCATAATCTATGCAATCTAGCACATCATCTAAAACATCCCTTAGTTTTATTCCCAACCTTTCTATAAACCTTGATCCATTTTAGTCACATTATCATCATCAAGATATATCTTTCCCAATCCTCAAATTATTTAAAGAAATTATACCTTTTATCTCTTTGTGATCTAACATATTCTATTTCAATCTTTAATTTATTTTTCTATGATGTACATGTTGTTCTTGATCTAGTTGGGGGTGGGAGAAAACACCAAGTAATGGAGTATATACTGTTTCTTGTACTTGGAAATGTGTGATAATATAAAACTATCAATTTTCTCATTTGCATGTTTTTCTGCATTCTTGTGATCCATTCTAATGCAAAAATTTGGTTTGGTGACAATGGTAATATCCATCCTTGATGATAGAAAATAGATCAATCTCCTCTTCAATATCTAAACATACCTTATAAATTGAGCTCTCTTCATGATTCTCTAAACATAAATTGAAAAGTAACCACAAATATTTTCTATGATGCATTCTCCATCGTTAAGAAGATGCTAACCCTATTAAATAATTGAGAATACATATTTAATATATTCTTCACTATATTGAATCTTGTCAGATCTCATCCCTTATAAAATTTAGAAGATCATTAAATAGGAAAATGCAATTACTCTTTGTATCTTCTATAATTATCTCTTGCAAGACTATCTCTTTTCAAGGAGATACAAACCTTTTATTAGTTCTTTGTAACTAATTTTCAATTTCAAGAGTGATCAAGAAATCATCACCATTGGAATATTCCTCATCCCCTTCTTCATTTGACTTGATATTCAACAAGCTCTCTCTATAGCTAAAGATCTTTCACATGCAAAAAACCTCTAAAATGATCCAAGATCAAGAGAGGTCATTGTTGTGTAGGCTTTCAAAATTTTCACATGTGCATGATGCTCATAATTAGCTAAAAGCATTGAATAAATGGTAGAAAATTCTTTAATCTTCTTATGGTCTTTAAATTTGAATTCTAAGGACATTCCCCTTTGATATCAAATTGATAGAAAACTAGATATAGTACTTCTTTTGGATAAAAAATTGCTTAGAAACCATAGGAACTTGAGAATCACAAATTTCAAAGTAAAACATTTTTTTTTAATGAGGAAGGGGTTTACCCATAGTATAATTACATGTATATTCTTATTTTGGAGACATCTAAGGAATAATATTTAGATTGGTTTTGTACATGACTTAATTTTTTAGCTCATTTAGATTAGGGGAGAAGATTTCTATGAGATTTCTTTATTTTAGCTAGGGTGGTTAGGTAAAGAAATACAATTTTGTATTTGGCCATATAAGGTAGCTTGCAAAGGGACCTATTTACTTGAGAAAATAATTTTAAGGAAAAGGAAGCAGCTTACCAAACTTTATAAGGCTTATTTAAGCTCCAATTACTACATCATATGATTGTGGTAGAGTTTCACCTCCTAGAACTTG